>JAGSMR010000249.1:0-112694 GCA_029286605.1 Sericinus montela
ATTGAAGTTAAGTTATAAATTTCTATACGCCATTCCTAAATCTCGGGTAGACAGCGGTTTAGACAATTAAGTCCTTTCCCACCTTTCAATGAAAACATTATTTTGGACAGCGTGATGTCAATGATATAAATCATGATATAAATCAATGTCAATGATATAGATCTCGAACCAATTATCATGCGGGGAGATCTGTTTTTGACCTTGCCTTAGTATATGATCTGACACAACTGGTTTCTTCGCCAACGCGGGTTCCGGATGTCGAAGATCATAAACCTTCCCTGCTGGATCTTCTGCTGACCTCTCATCCGGACGGCTATCTGGTCTCCATCGATTCCCTTTTGGGTCTACGATTACGTGATCTCAAGTCTGTTACTACTTTTAAGATTAAATTTAAATGTCTACTGTATAATGAGCAAATAAGTACTATATAAGAATAACAACCGCATTGCAATAGTTTAAGAAGTATGCTAAAGGTAATTTTTGAAGCAGCTTTTAATGTATTTTTTTACAATCTTTCATATTATTTAACTTTGTAACATTCAAATTTTTCGATATAGCTAACAACCTCACAAAAAACAGAATTATGGAGGCAGCAGTGTCTTTGATTCGAGGTGACCTGTGCCGCAAAGGCTAATAATACTTATGGCTCTGTGGCCTACAGTGGCCAGTTATTGCCAATGAAGATGATGTAAATTAGAAGAAGTCACGATAGCCGAGTGGTTGGGTGATCGGAATTTTGAGTCAGGAGACAGTCCCAAGGAGGCAATGGGTTTTTCAAAAACTTATGTACCATTATATCGTTGACTTGGACATAAAGACGGCGACGGCTCACCACCTGTCATGTTGTCCCGAAAATACCTTCGGTGGAAGGGACTTAAATGTCTAGACTAGACCTCTGTCTACCCTTGTATTAGGATTGGCGTGGCGATACATTTATTTATTTATTCGTATAAATCAAAATACTTAATTAAGCTCAAAAGCCGCTGCTTTACTCGGATTTTTAATCAAAGATTACAATTGCGTCGATACTAATAGTTCTGTTTCTATTTCCTGTAAATCGGAATACAACTGATTGAGAGCAGTGTGTAAACCATCATATAACAAATACTTTTAAGATTAAGCGTTTGTTTATTATTTTTTATAAAAAAAGAAACATTATCTATTTAAATTACTGTCCGTTTGAGATTTACAAATGGAATTCAAAAAAAAAAATCTCACGACAGCGAATTTAAAAAAGGCGTTCCGAGTAAAAAAAGGGACTGGCAAGTAGCAATGCGACGAGGCCATTACTCTCTTTGAAGGGGAATTAATTTGTATCATTAGTACTAAAATCAAATAAAAAATGTTGTGATGCTCAAACTTATATGTCTTTCTGTTGCAGTTATATTTAGATGATGTACATTTGTCAAAAAGCAACAGAAGAGATGCATACTACATGATATTTATTTTTTCCATCCGTCGATCTATTATAGTTGGTAGACTTCTTCTCTGTCTGAGAGATGTCGGTACCACACACTTAGTTCTGTCACACAACCAAAATTGTTGAACAATTGTTGCGATCCTATTTGAAACGTACATAGCCATCGTGTTTGTGTTTAACGGGCAATAAGACATTCCCACTATGTCTTCGAAGGTGACATAGTATGTTAGACTATGGATATTTCATTCTGCAATTATACTTAAATTATCAATGAGGATCACAATCAGCCCTCTTCTATAAAAATAATTCATACATGTTCCAACTTTCTTCATAGATTTATAAATAAATAAATATCTTCACGCAATTCCAAATACAGGGGAATGCAGAGGTCTAGTCTAGAAAATTAAGTCCCTTCGACCCATCTTCCACTGAAGATATTTTCGGGACAACGTGACAGGTAGTGAGCCCGTCGGCGTCTTTATGTTACATAAGTTTTTGAAACACCCACTTGGGAATGGAACTCGGGTCTCTTGCCTCGAAATTCAGACCTCTCGGCTATCTAGGGTTTTTTTTTTTTAATAGAATTAGGCTATGAAATGCAATAAATATTTTTTTAATCCTAACCGGCAGTTCTAGAGATTAGCGCGTTATACAACAAAACAAACGAACTCTTGTTACACAATCAATATATTTGTATAAATGACATGCACATACAAAATTTCACTAACAATTCCCTCCGGATATAACTCTATATGTAGGTGCAAGTTATCTTTACAGTATAAATCTCAGCTGCGTTAAGTATTCATAGGGTATGTGCTCTATGAATAAATAATGATAGACCGGTCCCTAGAGGAAATAAAACCTTATCCTGTAAGTTAATATAGCAGTATGTTCTTTGCCTTTAACTGTGACGTAAAGCAAAATTTATGACTATTGACACCTTTAATTACACTATGACTCCTTTTTTAATAAATACAGACTTGGGCAAGATTTTTTTTATTCCAAGTGTAATGTAATGTTAAAAAACAGAGTAGGGAGGGTGTTAACAAATACGGATCTTTTCTCGGCATAAAATATATATCAGAGCATATATACTCGATTAAGTGTTTGAGATGTATTAGATGTCAGATATAAAATCGAATAATTGTTTGAAGTTAAGTTCTAATTCATACTTCGGAGCTTTGCTGTTATTTCGTTATATGCTCATGAAAAAGTATGAGGATTATTTTGGTGTCTATTTTCCATCTCTATGGTCTATGGTCTACTTAGAAGATACTGCAAGGCCTTCAACAGCGTCTTACGGTGGACGTCTTAGCCTGTAATGGATCTCCTTTTGAGGTCATCTCGTTTCTCTGACTCATCCATGTAACCCGATTTGACTAAGTTTGTTGTAAATAGTTTATGTTTATAAATGTATCATTACATAATAAGCAAGTTGGTTAAGCGAACAAAAGCGAGCTCTCGAAAGACATATTTACATCAACAAAAACTTATTGTTTTGATGACATTATCAGCTTTATTTAGCTTAAAAGTATAGGTGCATACTTAAAAGTATAGGTGCATACAATCTTGAAAATTCAATTCAAATTGCATACTTTGAACTCTACTATGGTGAGCTAATTTTGTAATTAGAATATTATAAAAAGAAAAGAAAATACATACATTTTTTCTACGTAACAGTATTACGGCTTTGCTTTGCATGAACTTTCTCAACTTATACAAATAAACACAAGTACTTTTATAAGAATTATATGTACCTTATGCGTATATGCCAAGCTTTGCTTTTTTAAAAAAGAGAATTAAAATAACACTGTTAACAATCTACCTGTATTTGTATTTATTAAAGCGTCACGACAGCCGAGTGATACCAACACGAGTCAACAGAACCGGTTCAATCCTCGGAAAGCTCGTATCAATGGTTTTTTTTAAAAAGCTATATACTATTAATATGGTTGGCTTGTAAATAAAGACGGCGACAACTCTCCACCTTCGAAATGTCTTCGGTGCATGGTGGGTTGAAAGGACTTTTTCTAGACCTCTGTCTACACCAATAGTGGGAATTGTGTGAAGACATTTTTTTATTAAAACGTCACCGGGGAACTGGAACACTCTCTGCATAGTGTAATGAAACTTTTGCTACAGCGCTGGTGTTCAGTGTCCTGACAATGACTTACGGAAATCAGTACTTATTATTATCTCAATAAAAATTTCTGACATCACTGTCTGAGGTATGTATTGCCTGGCATCACCAACGCTTGCCAAGCGTGGCGATTATAGCAAATCCTATTGGAGAGGTCTAAGTCATGCAGAGGATTAACAGGTTAAGTAAGTAGTTCTTAATTACTCTGTGAAGTTGTATGAGTTCAAAATGGACTATACAATGATATAGAAAGGTATACGTCATGTACGTATACCTCTGTACATGGAATATGTGGTCCTGTAAATTATTAGAACTTGCACAGTAATAGAGCTTCAGATCGCTGATGTTGCGTAGTTTCTGAACAGGCGTGACGGATGACACGATTTATCACTTTTCGTCTCGATAATACTCGATAATGAATGAGGTACTGTTTGTTAGGCTGTCAAGTATATAAAATAGGATAAAGTTTTCGTGTATTGAGATACGGAAAATACTCCTTGACTTTATAGGGAAGTGAGTTAAGAAATTTATTGGCCTTTTTTTAAACCTTTCCTGTTTTTTTCGAAATTATTTAATACTAGCTGACCCGGCGAACTTCGTACCGCCTTATCGTAGCTTTGATGCACTCTTTATTTTGTATAGCTGACCTATCTTATGTATGAGTACCTACCTACGCAATTTGAACTGGAATCTATAATATCCTCCATATAAAAATGAATTCCCATTTCCCTGGTCTCACCTCACCTGAGAAGGACTTTACTAATTTTGTTTAATAAAAACAAAATATATATTTTCATAATAGCCTTTTTTCCATGCGGTTCAATAATTTCACTTATATTTTTACAAATCGCTATTGAACAACTTGTCATTTTGAAGTAAACACTGAGCTCAACACCACGCGCGCTCTAGAAAGCAACTAATAGCCTCTATACCCTTCACTGCTTCTCTCTATTCTAATGCTTTTTGATAAACTATATTTTTAGTTTTACGTTCTGGCGCGTAAATAAATAATGTTGATGGTTTTCCGACACGGGAACAGGTGACATATAATGATAAATGTCAATAGTTCAGTTTTAACTTTCATATACATATTCACAGCATATTGGTGAAATAGACGCCGACAATTTAAGATGTGATTGTCTTCATTTTCCCGAACCATCAGTCTGTATAAATAATAATTCATTGAACTAACTTTTTTGTTTGTTTCAGCACCTGTAAAATAAATTATAAGTTAGTAAACATATCTTTTAATGTAGTAAACATATATGGTTAATTTACCTGTAACTGGATTTATCATCTTAATTGAGAAATAATAGCCATCTTCACCTTGCCATAAAAGGATACGATATTGTAAGACATCATATGATCGATGTGTTTTAGACACACGCTGAAGTTGATCATTCTGCCGATGTAAAACAATGTCTCGGTTTTCTAAATTTTCTCCCGCCACGACAATAGCCACTTCATCAATTGTTGGCACATTAAAACGTCCTGCATGTTGTCCTGCAGGCGCCTTATCGGCTCTGATGACAATTTTATGATTATTTGATGGCATGCAGTCTAATGCAGTTGTGAATAATGCAACTAATTCACTGTGTTGATGAAAAAATGCTTGAAGTTGTTCCACAATTGATCTTGTCACTGAGTTGTTGTGTACGCAATGCTAATCGATTTCTCTTGCTGAATTGCCCATTAAATATATTTGCAAAAAATTATAGTCTACATCAGGCATTGGCAATAAGCAACCTGTTCGATGATATATTTGACCCTGAATCTGCAAGAATATAAATATGTATTTAGGTAATTGTATAACAAATTGTTTGTACCACCATGTGGCTCGCAAAATACTGCCACAATACTTTGCATCATTTCAAATTAAAACTACTTTAAACCTCAACATTGAACAGCAGGCTTCCATGGCAACTTTAGGTAGGCTTTACCAAGTAATGGAACACCTTGCTCATGCCATTATAAAATCCAACATGTTAAAAAATGTTGCTGATTAAGTCATTGGGTTATAGACTATTATTATGTACTTATTTGACTTATTGTTAACAAAATAAACACATCTATCTACACAACACAGGCTTAACATATTTTGCACCAATTAAATAAAATTGTTTGCCATTATACTTACTTACCTTGAAAGTAGGCATAAAATTGTCTTGAATAACTTTTGTTGCGCCAAATGATGTCATTTGAAAGCTTACCGTAATTAATAAACACTTTTAGCATTTAGCAAACACAAAAAACAAACAAAAAACTTCTTAGTCTTTAAAATTAAATGAACTAATATCAAAAACTAAAATTATCGTTAGCGTGGCAGATTACCACAGTTTTTTTTGTTTTTTAAATTGAATGACTTTGACATTTGTTAGCGCGGTTATGGATGTGGTGTCACAGATTACCATAAATTTTTTGTTTTAAATTGAATGACTTTGACATTCGTTACGTGCGTTTTCTTAAATATGCAAAATTAAAATGTAAATTTTTCAATTTTTCCGAGAGATTTTCTTAATATTTTTTTCCGTAAGAACCATGTACAGCTTATTAGAAAACTACAAAAAAAAACAGCCAAATCGGTCAAGCCGTTTTCATGTTAAGCCGTGACAACGAAAAACGGATTTCATTTTTATATATATATGTAAAATAAATTATGTATATAAATAAATTTAAGGGTAACACCGAATATAATAATATAGATACTCAAAAATTTGTAAGCTATATTCGTATAAAAAAATAATTATTTGTATAAACATACAATTTTTATTTATTCATCACACAAATGAACGTCTTTAGCGGGATTCGAACCTCTCAACCAATAGATTACACAGGAAGATCACTAGAGGTTATTGGGTCCCACTGATTTGATAACGTTTTAAATATGTGACCCGGGGAAATTAACTATTCATCTAATTTTTATCTATATCTATTCAAATATTTTAAATTTTTGTTTGTTTGTCTGTAATTCCAAATTAATTGCTTTGACTTATTGCATAAGAAAATATATACCGACCGAACTTCACCGACCGTTCTCATAAAAAAATTACAATTTTCGTCTGTCTCTCTGTTTGTTTGTCTTTTTATTCCAGATAATCTCTGAAACGACATTCCCTATGATTATATATTATATCCCGATTATAATATTATTGATATGGGGAGTTTTCTAGCTGATGTTATAAGTAATAATTTAAGGTAAATTTATTTAGAAAAATTATAGTTTGGTGTTAAACCGCGTGCGAAGCCGCGAGGGGCACCTAGTCTTTATATATATATATTTTAAAGATAGTCACGATAGCCGAGTAGTTGGATGGGAGGAATTTCAAGTCAAGAGACCCGAGTTCGATCCCCAGGTGGCAGTCTCGTGCCAATGCCTTTTTCATAAACTTATGTACGAGTTATATCGTTGGCTGGAACATAAAGACGGTGAAGGGCTCACCACCTGTCACGTTGTCCCGAAAATATCTTCGGTGGAAGGTGGGTCGAAGGGACTTAAGTGTCTAGACTCGACGTCTGTCTTGGGAATTGCGTGAAGATATTTTATTTTTATTTAATGTATAATTAAATTGTTTATATAATTTAGTTAAATTGTTATGTGGTTGACAAATAAAGATTTTTTCTTTTCTTCGAATCTTAAAAATGTCATATATTTCAAACGAATAATACCCTGATCGAGTTTCTCAAAATTTATCATGCATTAACGCACCCGACGTTATCTCATTGAGCTCTCCGAAGATAAATGGTAAAGCTTCCTTAAACCAAAGAATGCTAACGCCTGAACGTTCTTTCTTCCATTTTCTTTTCCACTAAGACCCTTTTTTTGCATTTAATTATTTCAAGTGAATCGGAGCTTGTACTTTTCGGCGCAGTTATTTCTCCACATTGTGGAAATGAAAATGAAAGCGAATACTTAAACCGTAGTATTTTAAGGTTATTGAACTATTAGTATTATGCAATAAGCCGTCGTATAAGCGGCAATAGCCCAATGGTTTGGGGTGCGGACTGCAAAACATAATGTCGCAGGTTCGGGTCTGCCATTTGATTATTGATGTTAACCAACTCCAGATAAGAATTGCAGCTTACTTGGAGTTGTTAACAGGAATCCCGGGTTGCGGGATCGAATCCCGGTAATATTTATCTATGTTAATGTATATGTATGTAAGTATGTTGTACAGTTAGCTTGGAAATTATGACGGTGATAGGCTCACCACATGTCACGTAGTCCTAAATAAGCTTCGGTTGAAAGTGGGTTGAAACGACTATAATATCTTTATTTTTATCTTCACTCAATTTCCCATACTCGGGTAGACAGAGGTCTAGGATATCAGATATGATATAAGGATTAAGGTTTAAACAAGTAATACTTTTTTTATGGGAGTAAATATCAAATGTACAATAGATTTATCTGATAGTAAATGACTAATGGTTCCCATAGCAAATGACTACTGGTAACCAAAGTAACCATGACCTTGCCCTCCTGTCCTCCGCATCCTCTTCCTTTTCTGAGCAGGCTTCCGGGTACCACACCTACCAGAACCAACGTAGAAGTAGAAGCACCACTGCTTGCACTTCATGCTAGTATTCTTCTAGGTCCTTACACTGATTCGGTTGACACTGTCCGCTCAAGCAGGAGAAGAAGCTGCTCAAGGGTCCACCACGTATGCTGGTGTATTAAATTACGTTAACTCATGTACTTTCATTTCGCTCATGTATTATTAAATAACTTGGAAATGTGAGTGAGTGCTTGTTAACTGTAACGAGTAATTAGCAATGGAATAATTTGATATATATTTTCAGAAATAGTTAAGCTAAGGAATAGGTTATTTTGACTCTATTGTATTTACTTTTTAGAGGGGTTATTTTTTAAATTAATAGTTTATCAGTAGTTTTAATTTTTTTAGACAACTTATTTGTGACTGTTACAACATTAAAAGCTTTTTAACGGTCATTATGTATGTAATAATAGTATTTAAAAACCTCATAGATGCGGAAACCTGCCACAAGAGGATCGATCTCGGGTCTCTTAAATCGAAATTCCGACCTTTTAACCACTCGGCTATCGTCACTTTAATATAAATATAATATATTAAAGAAATAATAATATATTCATAACATAAAGTCACGATAGCCGATTGGTTGGATGGTAGGAATTTCAAGTCAAGAGACCCGAGTTCGATCCCCAGGTGGCAGTCTCGTGCCAATGCCTTTTTCATAAACTTATGTACGAGTTATATCGTTGGCTGGAACATAAAGACGGCGAAGGACTCACCACCTGTCACGTTGTCCCCAAAATATCTTCGGTGGAAGGTGTGTCGAAGGGACTTAAGTGTCTAGACTCGACGTCTGTCTACCCCTGTCTTGGGAATTGCGTGAAGATATTTTATTTTTATTTAATGTATAATTAAATTGTTTATATAATTTAGTTTAATTGTTATGTGGTTGACAAATAAAGATTTTTTCTTTTCTTCTAATCTTAAAAATGTCATATATTTCAAATGAATAATACCCTGATCGAGTTTCTCAAAATTTATCATGCATTAACGCACCCGACGTTATCTCATTGAGCTCTCCGAAGATAAATGGTAAAGCTTCCTTAAATCGAAGAATGCTAACGCCTGAACGTTCTTTCTTCCATATTCTTTTCCACTAAGACCCTTTTTTTGCATTTAATTATTTCAAGTGAATTGTCCTTTTCGTTCTTGTACTTTTCGGCGCAGTTATTTCTCTACATTGTGGAAATGAAAATAAAAGGGAATACTTAAACCGTAGTATTTTAAGGTTATTGAACTATTCGTATTATGCAATAAGCCTTCGTATAAGCGGCAATAGCCCAATGGTTTGGGGTGCGGACTGCAAAACATAACGTCGCAGGTTCGGGTCTGCCATTTGATTATTGACGTTAACCAACTCCAGATAAGAATTGCAGCTTACTTGGAGTTGTTAACAGGAATCCCAGGTTGCGGGATCGAATCCCAGTAGGGTCTAATATTTGTGCCATGAATATGATGTTTATATGAATATATGAATATTTATCTATGTTAATGTATATGTATGTAAGTATGTTGTACAGTTAGCTTGGAAATTATGACGGTGATAGGCTCACCACATGTCACGTAGTCCTAAATAAGCTTCGGTTGAAAGTGGGTTGAAACGACTATAATATCTTTATTTTTATCTTCACTCAATTTCCCATACTCGGGTAGACAGAGGTCTAGGATATCAGATATGATATAAGGATTAAGGTTTAAACAAGTAATACTTTTTTTATGGGAGTAAATATCAAATGTACAATAGATTTATCTGATAGTAAATGACTAATGGTTCCCATAGCAAATGACTAATGGTAACCAAAGTAACCATGACCTTGCCCCTCCTGTCCTCCGCATCCTCTTCCTTTTCTGAGCAGGCTTCCGGGTACCACACCTACCAGAACCAACGTAGAAGTAGAAGCACCACTGCTTGCACTTCATGCTAGTATTCTTCTAGGTCCTTACACTGATTCGGTTGACACTGTCCGCTCAAGCAGGAGAAGAAGCTGCTCCAAGGGTCCACCACGTATGCTGGTGTATTAAATTACGTTAACTCATGTACTTTCATTTCGCTCATGTATTATTAAATAACTTGAAATGTGGAGAGTGAGTGCTTGTTAACTTGTAACTTGAGAAGTAGTGCTTATTGGAATAATTTATTATATATATTTTCTGAAACTAGTTAAGCTAAGGAATAGGTTATTTTGACTCTATTGTATTCTTTTTAGAGGGGGTTATTTTTTAAATTAATAGTTTATCAGTAGTTTTGTAATTTTTTAGACAACTTATTTTGTGACTGTTACAACATTAAAAGCTTTTTTAACGGTCATTATGTATGTGTATGTAAGTATTTAAAAAACCTCATAGATGCGAGCCTGCCACAGGGGATCGATCTCGGGTCTCTTAAATCGTAATTCCGACCACCCAACCACTCGGCTATCGTCACTTTAATATAAATATAATATGTTAAAGAAATAATAATATATTCATAACATAAAGTCACGATAGCCGAGTGGTTGGGTGGTCGGAATTTCGAGTCAATAGATCCGAGTTCGATCCCCAGTTGGTAGGCTCGTACCAATGAGTTTTTCAAAAACTTATGTACGAATATCGTTGGCTTGGACATAAAGGCGGCGATGGGCTCACCACCTGTCACGTTGTCCCGAAAATATCATCGGTGAAAGGTGGGTCGAAGGGACTTAATTGTCTAGACTCAACCTCTGTCTACCCCTGTATTGGGAATTGCGTGAAGATATTTTTTTTATAACATAATATAAATTTTAGCCAAATTGCATGTAATTTTAGAATGCGCATCAAAAGGAACAATGTTCATAAAAAAATTAAAGTATTACTTGCAATAAAATATAACATGAAAGACATGTGTTTCCAATAGTCTAACATAAAAGATATTTACGAAATAAATGCGTTGACAAAAAGTTTATTTTCTTACGGACCTGTTTTTTGCAATATCTTTAGCGTTTTATTGGAGGCCATAAATCAACGCCCTCGGGATGAGATCGAATGAAATCGATCTTGCATTTCACATGGGAAATACTAAAAGGCTGTGGCTATGGTACTGAATCCTTCGGTTGATTCTAATCAGAGTAATATTATAAGTAAATGCGTAAGCCTTTCTATGTTATGTTTGTAAGCGATGAAAAACCACCAGAATTTTTTTTTTGTATAAGCACGCATAATTGTTTAAAGATCAGTCCCATTTCAATGAAAAAAGAACTGAAACTTAAACTAAAGAAGTGCATTTCCTCTCATGGCGTCACGGTTCTTTGTTCCCATCAAAATATTCCCCACCATGGCTCGAAAAGTTTCACAAAAGTAATTTGTGTATATGATAATATTTTAATGAAGACAAGAATGACTTAATTTACATCTGTGAACAGTAGTTCAACACATACATGTAGTTCTAAGAAATTATTATGGAGACTTAAAGTTGATCTGATAACAGAAGGTCGAGGTACGATTTACAGTAGCTACCACGTATTCTGGCTTATTCACTCATCCAAATAAGATTTTTTTTATGGGATTAGGACGAAAGACAAGCTAACATACCGCCTGATTTAAGTGGATACTGTGAACTATAAACAACCAGTATAACCAATTTTAAAAATAGAAGGTTTTTGGTGAGTTTTCCTATGAGGACTGAGAATTTCTTATAGTATAATATACACTTACCCTTAGTGCCTTTCAAACCGAAACACAACAGTTGTAACAGTGCTATTTATATTTATTTATTTATCTTCACGCACAATCCCTGACGGGGTAGCCAGAGAGAACAGATCGCCAAGTGTCACGATCCCTACATACTTCTTTCGCTTCTTTCAGATTCATCATTTTCTTCATACATGCACGTCTAGGTATCCGAGTACTCTTGACCCTCCTCTCTTCGAGCAATTTGCTCACATGGTCTTCGAAAGTTAATCTCGGTCTACCTCGACACCTTTTAATATTAATTTTCGCGCTATATATTTTCTTCACCACTCGGTCTTCACTCATTCGCTCAACGTGCCCAAACCATCGAAGCACGCCCTTATCCATTTTTGAGACAAGGTCATCTTTCAAACCTGCCATATTGCGAATCTCTTCGTTTCGCTTTCGGTCGGCCATGGTAAGGCCGCACATTTTACGAAGAGATCGCATCTCCACTGCATTCAACCTGCTTTTATGCTTCATACCCGGCTGGCATACCCAGGTTTCGCTGCCATATAACAAAGTCGGTACCAACACTGCGTTATGTATTGCAAGGCGTGCACTTTTCACAACGCCTTGCCTTTTGATTAACGCACTCAGGGCACGATTGACTTTATTCCCGGCAGCGACACGCCTGTCCACATCTAAATCACATCTTCCATCCCGGCTAAACGCACTCCCCAAGTATACAATTTCATTCACCTGTTCTAGACATTCCTGATTTACCCAAATTTCGCACTTCGTTCTTTCTTCGTCCCTTTCAAATACCAGAACCTTAGTTTTATTAGCATTTAGGGGAAGAAATTGGTAAGATCCTCTGGGAAAGTGCGTGTGGCACTCCTAGGCGGAAAAAGGAGTCTACCAAATTTAATAGCTTTACTTAATTTATACCCATATATTTTACGGTTTATGTTTATGTTCACGCTCGAACATAGGATCGAGGGTCAGCGGGACGTAGAGCGGGACGGATATACCGGTCAGCATGCCCCACTACTGACCACTAGTCTTCAATGCGCTGCAACTCTACGTCGCTAGATTACAAACATAGATAAGGCGTTAAGTCTACTGCAGAATATAGTATTCTCCCATAGGGAGAATTTTCCCTAATCGCCACGCTTGGCTTGCGGATCGGCGATCGCAGTACGAGACCAGTCGCACCTCATACGTTACTACCCATCTTCGGTATAATTATTTTGATCTGATATTTTTAGAGATGGTGATCCCGCAATTTATCGGTTTCCATAAAGATATTCGAGGCTGTTTCCCTTAGTCACCTCTTACGACGCCCACGGGAAGAAAGGGAGGGGAATATTCTTATGCCGTTACTACATTTCGCTGAATTACTTTATTACTAACATTTATTTAGAAAGTCACGTTTTTTTTACTAATGTTTACGCCAAGTCACCACAATTAAGTATCATTTAGATCAATAGTTGATTGTTTTATTAGCATCGCACACAGTTTATGACTACCATCGCGGGTTTAATGGTGGAGACGGGAGACCAGTGGAAGAAAGTCCTTTTATAGAATGAAGCAAAGATAAAAATAAAAAGGAAGAAGAACGATTTTCAGATTTTATCGCGTTTTTAATTAGTTTTTACGAACTATTTTTATGTCCCGACGTTTCGGATGACTCTTTAATGTAAATTGCGTAGTATTCGCGTAAATACAAGAAGTAATTAAGGAAGAAGAGGTTTCAAATATTGCGCTGCCGGCTTTCCTTGCCTACGGAGGCAGTGAGCACAGTGTTCATGATTTGTCACGTAAAATTCTTAAGAATGATTTGGACTTGACTTTTGCTACCGAGGCAAGAGAAGCATGGTTACGTCTCTGTCCCGGCGAGGATATTCCACTGGAACCTAACTCACAAAAACGGTGGGATATCCCGTTGGTTCAGAATGTGCAGAAATGCTTACTGAACAATTTTCACTGTGACAGAGACCGCGCCCACTTTCTAGGTGTTTCGACAAAGGAATCCAGTTACTGGCTACATGATTTACCATCAAGTAACCTTGGTACATTACTAGATAACGAAAGTTTACGTATAGCTGTAGGAATACGATTGGGAGCATCGGTTTGTCAACCACATCGATGTCCTTGTGGCAGCGACGTCGACGAGTTAGGTCTCCACGGACTTTCATGCCAAAAAAGTGCCGGCAGACTATCTCGTCACGGTTCCTTGAATGAGGTCATCCGAAGGGCTCTTGTTTCCATAAATATTCCATCGGTTTTAGAGCCTTGTGGAATATTTAGGGAGGATGATAAGAGACCCGACGGCTTGACTTTAGTCCCTTGGGAGAGAGGCAAAGCTCTTGTGTGGGACGCAACTTGCGTCGATACATTAGCGGCCTCTCATATCAAGGGTACTTCGATAAGGGCCGGGGCGGCATCAGAGGCAGCTGAATCGGGTAAATGGCGTAAATATGAGTCTTTGAAAGGAGACTATATATTTGTTCCATTTGCCGTAGAGACAATCGGTCCGTGGGGTCTCCGCGCGATGCAGTTTCTAAAGGAATTGTATCCGCGACTTATCGTTGCCGCTGGTGACAAGAGGGCTGGTTCTTTTCTCGCTCAACGGTTAAGTCTAGGCATTCAACGTGGAAATGCAGCCAGCGTTCTTGGTACCATGCCACGAGGAGTAGGGCTCTACGATTATAATAGTTTTTAGTTAATAAGTATTGTAAATATTAACATAATTTTTTCTGTATTTAGAAGAAGTTGAAAATATAAAAACTTTTTAACAAAAATGAAGTCGAAAAAACAAAATGGGATGAGTGGCGTTTGCACCGGCTTATGATTTCGTCAGCTCTGAAATGGAAAACCACTTCTATATTTTGTTGTATCTGGGTGTCAGTGGTATCATCGTTGTTTCCGATTCCATAACAGAAGAGCTTTAGCTACTGAGGTTTGGATCAGAGCGATGTATGTGACATTGTATTATCGTTGTATTTATATTTAAAATAAATAAATAAATAAATATCTTCACGCAATTCCCAATACAGGGGTAGACAGAGGTCAAGTCTAGAAAATTAAGTCCCTTTGACGCACCTTCCACCGAAGATATTTTCGGGACAACGTGACAGGTGGTGAGCCCGTCGCCGCTTTTTTATGTCCAAGCCAACGATGAAATTCGTACATAAGTTTTTGAAAAACTCATTGGTACTGCCACCTGGGGATCGAACTCGGGTCTCTCGACCCGACTCGACCGAACTCGGCTATCGTGACTTATATATTTATATTTTATTATTACTAACATGAAAGTTAACAAAAACTCATGAACTTTCCGATTAATTTCCTTGTTTCACGAAATATTTTAAAAAGAAAACTGATTATTCAATTAACTTCAAATCTGCAAGTAAACAGAAAACGGACGTTTTTGAGTATTCACTTCATTCCGTCTTTTGTGTAATGACTTAACTAGCTGCTTCCAGTGATTGTTAAAGGTTCTGTTTGCTGATTGGGAATAAATTTTGAGTAACATTTTTTGCCTTTGTAAAGAAAATTATAATTTTTTCCTTTACGAATACTTTTATACTCGACTGCTCGAAGTTAATTGTAAATTGTGGCACGGCTTAGCATTTGAATTTACCGAAAGAGACGATTGCTTTTTCAAATTTAGTTGTTAACCCCCGACGCAAAAATAGAGGGTGTTATAAGCTCCATAGAAGTAATTATAATTATAATAAGGGTGTTATAAGAAAATTATAATTTTTTCCTTTACAAATACTTTTATACTCGACTGCTCGAAGTAAATTGTATGGCTCGGCTTAGCATTTGAATTTACCGAAAGAGACGATTGCTTTTGCAAATTTAGTTTTTAAACCCCCGACGCAAAAATATAGGGTGTTGTAAGCTCCACTCCCTTCTCGAATGTCTCGCTAGGAAAATGAATTTATGAGATCTAATTTAAAATCCCTAAATCAAACATTGTCATGTATAATATTTACACAAATTTAAATACACTTGCTGATAATGTAGGTTCGATAATGATTATATTCACATTTACTTCTTATCAAAGTCAAAGATAGTTGTTTTTTCTTTTTAGTAAGCGCTTACTTTGTTGTGGCATCTTTGTTAACATGATTTTCTCGCGGCCAATCTGCTAGCAGAACTACTCCGTAAAATCTAGCAAAGCCGCCATCACCGTTTCTCATACCCTTGAAGTCATTATATGTTTTGGGCATGAGTGCTGGAGACAAACATATCCATTCCGAGAAAACGAAAAATTGTTTCTCTCCAACATAAAAAAAAAATAAAACCTCTTCGACCCACCTTTCACCGAAGATATTTTTGGGACAACGTAACAGGTGGTAATACCGTTCCTTTTTTTAGGAAAGGCCGGCAAAAGAGCAGGCGGCTCACGTGATGGTTGGTAATTACCGCTGCCCATGAACACCCGCAATACCAGAGGCATAGCAGATGCGTTGCCGGCCTTAAAGGTGTGTGGGCCTCCGGTTACCTGCACTCACCAGACGAAACGCAGAAGTTTGTTAGACTTCTACTTTACCCCGGTATTCTGTGAGGTCGTGGTACTTCCCCGGTCGAGCCGGCCCATTCATGCAACAACAAAAGCTGATGCGTGGCTCTACCACTACGAAACGTTAAAACGTTACTGTCTTTATGTCCAAGCAAACGATGTACTTCGTATATGAGTTTTTGAAAAATCCATTGGTACGAGCCTGCCACCTGGGGTTCGAACTCGGGTCTCTTGACTCGAAATTCCGACCACCAAACCACTCGGCTATCGTGACTAAAATAATATTATATAAGCCAATTTAAAATATACAAATGCAATAAGTAACGAATTTTTATAGGAAAGTCGTACGTATCATAAGGTGGACTGTAACTCGTTTTCGATCCAGCTCCCAGTAAAGTCAGTTTTTAAAACAAGTTTCAGTACATACCTTCATCTAAAATCCTATCTAAAGTCCACTCCTAAACATAGGCCTTCCGCAAATATTGTCACAGAACGGTACTGTGCCATTGGTGAGGACTGCATAGCCCCCAGTGCCCGTATTTCCCTCATGATATTTCTCCTAAAAGGATATCGGATAACGGGATAATCGTCAGAAAATATACTCCGGTCACAATTAAGCTGACCGATCACGGGCAGCAGCGTCTAAGGTAGAGTAAGGAGAGGTCTGGTCTGAGGAT
Source organism: Sericinus montela (assembly GCA_029286605.1). NCBI lineage: Eukaryota > Metazoa > Arthropoda > Insecta > Lepidoptera > Papilionidae > Sericinus > Sericinus montela. The sequence goes on from JAGSMR010000249.1 coordinate 16,949, forward strand.
TTTGGCAAATCATACTTCTGGGAGAAGTGTAAGTCCTGCAGTGGTCTTTTGTAAGCCGTTACATATATATTTGTTAACATTACGTGTAAAATATAATAAATACAGAGTATTGGCTCTATTATATGAAATTCTTTGAAATTATTTAATTTTCATGCTCTGCGATGTCCCCTCGTATAAAGTACAAAATTAGCTCGCTTTATATTCGACCCTACTTTGCTAGTATCCCAACGAAACGATGTGCTTGAATATTTGCATAAAACACAATTTTTATATTATTAGTTTATTTCGAAATAAGAAATAGCCTCCACAGACCAAATACATCAAAGCAGAAATCGCGTCTCAAATGTACACCACGCGTGCCTTGTTATTTTTAGGGAGAATGTGTTCAGGTCAAAAGTGCCGAACTATGTGCTTAAGTTCTCATTTTTATTCATATATTTTAAAGTAGAAGATAGAGATCTAAGAAAAAGAGTTTATAACAACAAAATCTACAACCTTGATGATTATAATATACATACATGAAAATAAATACTTAAAAATGTCAATGACTAAGCTACGATCTTATATATTACAAAATTGTAAAACGATCATTGAAGATATTTGAGTGAAACCAAGCGGAATAGATTCCTAGGACGTGTCTGAGCACAAATCAACGAGTTTTAGAATTCTTGTATGTATATATAAAAATTCCATGTATTTGACAATACTAAGTTACCTCTGTGTAACAATTTCGCGATAATTTAGTCCTTTTCCTATAGTTATCCGGAAACAGCAATTAATAAATTTGTTACTTATTCCTCTGCTACCTTCCAAGATTACAACTTTTACTTATAATACCAAATAATAATAAATTAAAAAATAGTAACATACATTTATGATATTCCATATTTATAATAATAATTTATAAGGAAATGAAATGTACATGTGTACGCACATAATTTCCGAACTTCAAAATATCAGTCGGACTAGGCGTAACGTATGCCTCATGATACGCCGGCGATAAAATAAATAAAAAATCGGTCGATTTTGGAACAATGAGAAGTATTTATCAATATTGAAATAGGTTCCTGTTTCGACTTCATCCAACAGAATTATGCTGTGTGAATGGAAAGGTTTCGTTTATTATTAATCTAATTTTTTGTCAGGAAGTACGTAACGTCTATAATTTGTGGTAATTTTAATTTTACGTGATTTACACTTTTGAAGCATCAAACGTGTTAATATATGGAATTATTGAGATTCGAATTTACCAGAAGTGTTATATTTCCTTATTCCGCATCTTTACACCTACCGAGTGAAATGACGAGGGCTTAATAGTAAAACAAGTCAGAAAATGCGAAAAAAGTCACGATAGGCGAGTGGTAGGGTAGTCGATTTTTCGAGTCGAGAGACCCGAGTTCGATCCCCAGATGGCAGGCTCGTACCAATGGGTTTTTTCAAAAACTTATGTACGAATTATATCGTTGGCTTGGATTGAGACGGCGACGGGCCCACCAACTGTTATGTTGTCGCAAAATATCTTCGGTGAAACGTGGGTTGAAGCGACTTAATTGTATAGACCTCTGTCTACCCCTGTATTGGAAATGGCGTGAAGATATCACGTATTATAGTAAAACTATTTATCCGAGTCTGTTACAATAAATTATTAATGAAAGTTTCGAATAGAGTTTGGTTTTTAATTATTTTTAGCCGTTGACGGGCCAATGCATCCAATCAAAAATTGTATTGCGTTTTTGTATATTTTTATATACAAATTTTTATTATATATTATTATGTATATATATTTTTCTTTCAAAGTAATGTAGTCCAAAAGATGCTTACATAAACTTTAATAATTGAAAAATTTACCACAACTAGGTTATCCCAGGAGACTAAAGCGATAAATCCATCCGTTAAAAGACGAACATAATTCACGAAACGAAATTAAATAGTTTCCACGATTTCAGAATTTTTGATATTTTTCTCTTTTATTCTGGTTTGATGTTTGAAAACTTAAATACTTTTATTATTTATTCTTATTCTTTTAATAATATTCTTTTTTAGTTATTTTTCTCTCTTCTACTGGGATTACAAAACCCTTAGGTGTCCTAACTATGGCAAGACACTAAGAGATTAGTTATATAGTAGATGTCTCCGAACGATGGCAGTCTTTCTGGGGTTTGACAGCTTTTTGTATGTTATACATGAGAGACTTTGGGAGACCTAGCCTAACTAAGCCATCGGCAAAATATCTTGGTATAACTCCAGGGGTTGAAATAATAATCGGTATCACTATATCACAGGGATGTCTGCAACAGTTTCTGGCTAAGACATTTTTTGCTGGTAGTTTTTCTGATATCGTTCCCACGAGTAGCTGGGGTCTATACTGTGGACGGCGGCAGAGCCCTGGTATCTTCTATACCAGTAACCTCTGCCTCGTTAGCCGGTCAGTTTATTTACAGTGAGACGTTGCCCGTCGTTGTTTATTTTATACGATGATTATACATCGATAAAGAATGAAAAATAAATAAATTAATATCTTCGCACAATTCTCAATACAGGGGTAGACAGAGGTCTAGTTGTGACAATTAGGTCCCTTCGACCCACGTTCCACCGAAGATATCTTCGGGACAACGTGACAGGTGGTGAGCCCTTTGCATTGTAATAGATAAAGAATAGATAGAAGATAATATATTTTTTATTTATTTATTTATCTTCACGCACAATCCCTGACGGGGTAGCCAGAGAGAACAGATCGCCAAGTGTCACGATCCGAGATAATATATAATAATAATATCTTCACGCAATTCCCAATACAGGGGTAGACAGAGGTCGAGTCTAGATAATTAAGTCCCTTCGACCCACCTTTCACCGAAGATATTTTCGGGACAACGTGACAGGTGGTGAGCCCGTCGCCGCCTTTATGTCCAAGCCAACGATATTCGTACATAAGTTTTTGAAAAACCCATTGGTACGAGCCTACCAACTGGGGATCGAACTCGGGTCTATTGACTCGAAATTCCGACCACCCAACCACTCGGCTATCGTGACATTAGATAGAAGATAACAATAAATAAATAAATAAATAACGTTTTCAAAAACAGTCGTATTTGTCTTGACCTCCCTCATACTCAACTTACGCAAGAGCTATTTATTTATCAAAATCACGGCGCTTGCAAATACTCATATATCATACATCACCTGTCTGCTTAATTTTGATCAAATATTTTTGAGATGGTAGCCATTTCTACGAGAAGAAAGAAGATGGTAAACTCTCACGACATCGTCGGCCCAAGGCACGTGGTTAACTACAGTGTGTTTTTTTACATATTTTTTTTCTATTCTTCTCAAATATATTTAATGGTAGCAAATAACCCTAAAATTTACAGATATTATTATAGACAAGATTTAAGAATTTTACCTAAAATAAGGACTGTTGATAGATCGTTCTTTGTGGAAAATTTTAAGGCAGAAGACTTAGACTATAAAGATCTAAGAAATCTTAAAATATATAATTTGCAAGAGTAAATTGCTTTAAAAAACACCACTCTTAGTATTGGCTTCTAGAAGCACTTCTACGAGTAATGATGTCTAAATATTTCTTAGTTCAGTTTGTGGATACACACAAACATACATACATACATAAATAACATACAAAAATAATAAAACAGTTTAAAAGTCACTGCTTTGGACTTTAAAAACCGTTTATGTTAATAATAAGTAAACGCGCTTAAATAAAATTTTAGCGATTTACATATTTCGATTCAAATGGAAGAAAGTGAAAGTGGAAAAGAGATAGAAGTGCAAGGAAGACATATCACGTTTTTGTTCTTAAACCAGCCCTTTTAGGAGTTTACAGTTTGACCATGTTTAACACTCAGTGGTAGAGAATTCCAGAGTTTCATGGCTGTAAAAGAGAATGATTTGTGTTTGCAAAACTCAAACACTGTCGATGATTTGACTGCTCAACATTGTATTTCGATGTAAAAGTGTTTTTATTTGTTTTTTATTGCGTGTATCCGTTCGAATGGAATGAGAAATTTCTAGCATTTATTAAATTCCATCCAATCCATCATTATTAAATTCGTTCTTGAATTTAATAATGATGGATTAAGATAAAGCTTTTGATAAGATCAATAATTAAATAATATAAATATACTAATAAAATTATAACTTTAGTTTACTTAATAAGATTGACTGATTAATTTTTTAGATAATCTTTTATTTACTTCCTCATTAATAAAAAAATTACACTAGTGTCCTGGCCTGCCAATTTAAGTAATTATTAAGTGCCAACATTCAAATTATATACATAATCGATACTCTTTTCAGTGAAAAAGTTTTACAACAAACAAGGATGGGTGGCAAGTTTTTGTCGACCCTTATGATATAATTTTTAAATATTCATTCTTTTTCATAACATACTTTACCACATTTTATTTTCCAACAGAACATTACATTATAATTTTCAACATTAAAAACATACCATTATGTGTTTAAAACATCATGATATCCCAATATCACGTAGATTTTTCTGTTCTAAATTAAGTAGCTAAAGCACTTGTGTTATGGAATCGGAAACAATGAAGGTGTCACAAAAACCCAGATCCAATAATATTTGTATGTTTGTTTCCTTTTATTTATTTTGTTTAAGAAACTTTTTATGGCAATGCCAAGTACACTTAATTTACAGGAATTATTTATTAATTTATACATACTTACATACATACATACATAAATAACATACAAAAATAATAAAACAGTTTAAAAGTCACTGCTTTGGACTTTAAAAACCGTTTATGTTAATAATAAGTAAACGCGCTTAAATAAAATTTTAGCGATTTACATATTTCGATTCAAATGGAAGAAAGTGAAAGTGGAAAAGAGATAGAAGTGCAAGGAAGACATATCACGTTTTTGTTCTTAAACCAGCCCTTTTAGGAGTTTACAGTTTGACCATGTTTAACACTCAGTGGTAGAGAATTCCAGAGTTTCATGGCTGTAAAAGAGAATGATTTGTGTTTGCAAAACTCAAACACTGTCGATGATTTGACTGCTCAACATTGTATTTCGATGTAAAAGTGTTTTTATTTGTTTTATTGCGTGTATCCGTTCGAATGGAATATGAAATTTGTAGCATTTATTAAATTCCATCAATCCATCATTATTAAATTCGTTCTTGAATTTAATAATGATGGATCGCTTTGATAAGATCAATAATTAAATAAGTAAATATCTTCACGCTATTCTCAATACTGGACCGACCGTCTTTTCCGACCCAACTTCCACCGAAGACATTTTTGGACCTTATTATATTACATATTAATCTATACTCATTCGAAATAAAGGACGAAATAAGATAAAAGAACAACATGTTTTTAATTAGTAAAGCTTAGAACTATGTAGAAAGTGTAGATACAAGTTTCAACTAAGTTGACAGTGTACTCACGTAAATGAAAAGGGAAGATCCTTTTAAATTACTGCTTGATCATGAAAGGATAATAATACTAAGTGAATAGTTTTATGTTGTCAATTAGAAGTTCTCTTTCCTTTTAAGAACTTTAACGGACTCCACTGTAATATATTTGTAAAGAGGAACTCTTACATTAAACTGAGACTTTGTTGAATACGTTGCTTTGTTTTCTTTAGGAAAGTTCGAAACAGATTTATGCAGCGAATGTGACGACTACGACTTATTGTTATGGTAATTTTCAATTGAATATCTTATCTTTTCTCAAAACTAAGCGGTTTATTCTTTGTTATTTTTCTGAAAGTGATGCCATAGGACAATGACTTATTAGATACGCAGTAGCAAAGTCACCATAAGCACAGCATTTGACGCGTTACTTTATACCTCGCATTTTGAATCCTGCTGCTTGATCGTCACTGTATTTTTAAATAAATAAATAAATATCTTCACGCAGTTCCCAATACAGGGGTATACAGAGGTCTTGTCGAGACAATTAAGTCCCTTCGACCCACCTTCCACCGAAGATATTCTATATTATGTTTCGAGACAACGTGAAAAGTGGTGAGCCCGTCGCCTTCTTTATGTCCAAGCCAACGATATAATTCGTACAAAGTTTTTTATTTTTTTTGAAATACACATTGGTATGAGCCTACCACTTGGGGACCGAACTCGGGTCTCTTGACTCGTAATTCCGACCACTCAACCACTCGGCTATTGTGACTTATCGTGACTCAGTTTATTTTTTATATTCAATTTCCTATAATGGACAGACGTCTAGAATATTAAGACTTTTCGTGTCACTTTCTAGCGAAGGTTTCTTGTTTTGGGACAACATGGCAAGTGGAATCCCATTGGCGTCTTTGTAACCAAGCTAACAGTACAATATAATTACATACATATATATTTATACAGATAAATACAAATATATAATTACAAATTATTTATAAATTTATTCTATTCTTTTTATTTCATATTCTACAGAATCGTATATTTTTCTTGAAGAAAAAGTTTCCCATCCATAAATTCAGGTTGTAAACTATCTGTGTGCTAAATATAATTCTAATAAATTAATTTTTTTCCTTATTAAGTTACAAGCTTTTAATATTAATAGACACATAGCAATTTCTTTTAAGTTTTCACCAAATGCGGCTTAAAAGCATAATCTTCTTATGCTTTGTTTTCTTTAGGAAAGTTCGAAACAGATTTATGCAGCGAATGTGACGACTACGACTTATTGTTATGGTAATTTGCAATTGAATGTCTTATCTTTTCAGAAAACTAAGCGGTTTATTCTTTGTTATGTTTCTGAAAGTGATGCCGTAGGACGATGACTTATTAGATACGCAGTAGCAAAGTCACCATAAGCACAGCATTTGACGCGTTACTTTATACCTCGCATTTTGAATCCTGCTACTTGATCGTCAGTTTATTTTTAAATAAATAAATAAATATCTTCACGCAATTCCCAATACAGAGGTATACAGAGGTCTTGTCGAGACAATTAAGTCCCTTCGACCCACCTTCCACCGAAGATATTCTATATTATGTTTCGAGACAACGTGAAAAGTGGTGTGCCCGTTGCCGTCTTTATGTCCAAGCCAACGATATAATTCGTACAAAGTTTTTATTTTTGAAATACACATTGGTATGAGCCTACCACTTGGGGACCGAACTCGGGTCTCTTGACTCGTAATTCCGACCACTCAACCACTCGGCTATTGTGACTTATCGTGACTCAGTTTATTTTTTATATTCAATTTCCTATAATGGACGGCGACTATAATGGCGAAGGTTTCTTGTTTTGGGACAACATGGCAAGTGGAGACCCATTGGCGTCTTTGTAACCAAGCTAACAGTACAATATAATTACATACATATATATTTATACAGATAAATACAAATATATAATTACATACATATATATTTATACAGATAAATACAAATATATAATTACAAATTATTTATAAATTTATTCTATTCTTTTTATTTCATATTCTACAGAATCGTATATTTTTCTTGAAGAAAAAGTTTCCCATCCATAAATTCAGGTTGTAAACTATCTGTGTGCTAAATATAATTCTAATAAATTAATTTTTTTCCTTATTAAGTTACAAGCTTTTAATATTAATAGACACATAGCAATTTCTTTTAAGTTTTCACCAAATGCGGCTTAAAAGCATAATCTTCTTATGCTTTGTTTTCTTGTAAAATTGTCCAATCGCGTATCTCGGTAACGGAAATTTTTATCATGTGACAAACGTTTTTAGAGAACTTGAAGCTGAAATTGCTTCGAACCAATGTTCAATTCAATTTACGTTTCACTGAAACAGTTCTTTAACTCTGGAATTGTCAATTTTGATCATACTTTGAAGTAGTGTCCACTTCTCCTTAATACGTTTAATAAATGATAATTCTTCAAATGGAATTTTTATAAATAAAATAAAGTACATAAAATTATCTTAACATAAGTCACGATAGCCGAATGGTTGGGTGGTCGGAATGGTTGGGTCGGAACGTTGTCTCGAAATATCTTCGGAGGAAGGTTGGTCGAAGGGACTCAATTGTCTAGACTAGACCTTTGTCTACCACTGTATTGGGAATTGCGTGAAGATATTTCTTTATTTAAATTATCTTCATGTGTGTATTCCTAATAAGCCCCAGATAGAGTTCTAGACAATTAAGTCCTTTGAACCCAATTTTCATCGAAGCCTATTTAGGACATCTTGACAGTTGATGAGACTATCGCAGCCTTGGTCCAAGACAGCGGTAAATCATACTTATATATTTATAATAATAATAATAATAATTATAAATTATTCTTTTTACATACGAGCAAGCCACGTTAGAACCCACTATAGACGGTGTGGAGGAGTGGTTGGGCGATCGGAATTCTAGCCAACAGATCCCAGTTAGATTCCCAGGAGATAGGATCGTAAAACTCATTGGTTTTCAAAAAACTTGTGTACGATTTACATCGTTGTCTTGCACATAAAGATGGCTATAGACTCACCATTTCAGGTACTCCCAGAAATACACTCCGTTGAAATGTGGGTCGAAAGGGCCAAATTGTTTAGACCTCTGGCTACTACTGTATTGGGAAATGGTAACAACCCGCAAGGTGTCCACGTAAGAATATACAATTAACAATTTTCCCAAACTGTTTTTTCTAAATTTATTAGAGTACAACAAAGTATGCGTAGTTAGTGTGTGTAAGGTGGCGACCAGTGAACCAGTTGTCTCAAATATATTTGGATTGAGTTCATAAGATTGAAAGAATTATATAAGTCGAAAATGATTCTTTCGGTGGGTGAGGTACAATCATGCGTTTTCAAAAGTATGCAACGCACGAGTAACTTCTCTGATTGTATGCTTGCCAATGTTGTTTTGGCAAGTGGTGAAACGATTCAGAAATTCGAGAAGTTGTTATATTTCCTAAAAAAAAAGTGAAAAATAACTTGACGATATAATTATTAAAATTTGATAATTGTAATTTCGTGTGGAAAATTTAAGCCTCTTGAGGGCGAGGTAAGGCTTCTCCAAGTAAGCTTTAGCAAAAGCCTGCATAAAGACCTAAGGAGTACTCATACTCGCTTCGCTGGACAAACGTGTTTTTGAGATACTATGAGATATTACGGGTACTGTGGTATAGTTTCATATAATTTAAATGTATTTTTTAAGTGAAAACTTCTTTTAGCGCGGTTCGCTTATTTTAGGTGAAATAAAATTTCTGAACTCGCGACACCGTTACGAGACGCGAACGCGTCTATATAAATAATAAAAAAAACTTTTATATTTATCTAAAATTAAATAAGTTTTCACTTCTGTCGGCACTCCCGGAGTGCAATCTGTTATTTTTTTTTACATTTTTTTATTAATGCGGCGGTAAAGCTGTGCGCGGTATTCAGTGATTACTGTAAGAAAGAAAGAAAAATATTTATGGTTAAATAGTAGTGCTATTAAACCAATCAAAAAAATCTTCACGCAATTCCCAATACAGGGGTAGACAGAGGTATAGTCTAGACAGTTAAGTCCCTTCGACCCACCTTCCACCGAAAATATTTTCGGGACAACGTGACAGGTGATAAGCCCGTCGCCGCCTTTATGTCCAAGCCAACGATATAATTCGTACATTAGTTTTTGAAAAACCCAATGGTACGAGCCTGCCACCTGATCGAACTCGGGTCTCTCGACTCGAAATTCCGACCACCGAACCACACGGCTATCGTGACTAGAAAAAAAATAAAAATATGAAAATGCAACCATCTCAGCATTTAGCTGAAGATGTTTACGGTAGCTCTGATTTTTAGTTGGATCCTCTTCAATTAGGTATGATGATGACAAAAGAAAACTACATCAATCTACAAATAATAAAGAAAGTGAAAAATATAAAAAAGAGATATGACAATACACTTGACCTCGAAGTACATATTGTACACCTATACAATGTTTACAATTCTAGACATATACATTTTAACATACAATAATAATATTTATTTAGTTTTTACATATGATATAAATTTGTAAACGCCGGTTAATGATAATTAAATTTATGCAGTTATGAAAAGAATACAAATAATTAGTATGAAAGAGCAGGGCATATTAGTGAATAATATAAAATATATTCACGGAATTCCCAATACAATCCCCAATAAAATCTAGACAATTTTTTCCCTTCGACCCACCATCCAATGAAGATATTTTCGGGACAACGTGACAGGTGGAGAGCCGTCGCCGTCTCAATGTCCAAGCCAACGATATAATTCGTACATAAGTTTTTGAAAAACCCATTGGTACGAGCCTACCAACTGGGGTCAAACTCGGGTCTCTCGACTCGAAATAAAAAAATCCGACCACCCAACCACTCGGCTATCGTGACGGCTATTTACTATTATATATGTATCTGTGTAATAAAAAAAAAGAGAGTTAGTTTTTTAATATTAATGCTAAAGACATTTATCCGGAGGAGGCGTGCCGGAAGAAAAGTTTTAGCAAACAAGACAGCAGATTTAAAATTACTTTGGAATCTGTTTTAAAATTATTATCTAATTACATTGTTTTCTGCATTGAGAAATGAACTTTAATTCAAGAAATTACAGTTTAAATTTGCGTCTACGCCGTCTGTGCAATTTATTTTTAGGTCTCAATTAACTGCAGCTTGCATATAGTAGATATTAAAAATTGGATTATTATTTCTCGATATTAAAAAATATAACCGAGTGGCCAGTTACAGTCTCACTTAAAGGAATCAAAGTTCAAGTCAAATCTGTTTTTTTTTTATTAAATTACGTTTTTTTAGGGGTTCTGTTTTTTTTATAAAACCTCAAACTCTACACTTGTTCACAATTTGAAAACTTCACAGAGAGGAACCGACAAGCCAGAGGTCCATTAAATTTTTACATTGTATTTCAGTTATTTATTTTATTTTACAGTTTACAGGACAATTTGAGCCATGCGTATCCTTATTGCTGCTTTAGTCGTTATATAGGCTACTTATTGTTCCCACATATTTACAGCGAATTAAATTTATGACGTATGACTACAAAAAAGGTACGCACTTGATAAAATTTTTACATAAGAAATTTACGTGTCGCTACTCTTGTTGAAGAATAGGTCTATCCCACTATTACTATAATTGTTTGTAATTGTCTATCGAGTAGAATGCTGGCACAGAAAATATTTTTCCTATAACATAGGAAAAATGTGTATATTTTCACACGTGTGTCACAAATGTGTATATTATAGGTATACAGGTCTGCTAGGATTGTCTTATTCCGAGGGTATCTTTGTGACGTTTTAAACATAAGTTTGGAAAGCAGCTCAGGGCAGTTAAGTTTTCTTGGAAAAAGCATATTAATGACGATTATCAATATTAGAAATAATATTTCTTATAAGTGGCACTACTGCCAATTAGATTAAACTAGACTAAACTGCCCACTTTACTATACCGCCGTGCTGGGCAAAGGACCAAGGGAAGGGAAGCCTTCGCAATAAAATATAAAAAAATACTTCAGGATTTTATATAAAAGTATTTTAAACAAAAAATTAGTAAAATATAAAAAAATTAAAAAAAATATCTTCACGCAATTCCCAATACAGGGGTAGACAGAGGTCAAGTCTAGACAATTAAGTCCCTTTGACCCACCTTCCACCGAAGACATTTTCGGGACAACGTGACAGGTGGTGAGCCCGTCGCCGTCTTTATGTCCAAGCCAGCGATGAAATTCGTACTGCCACCTTGGGATCGAACTCGGGTCTCTCGACTCGAAATTCCGACCACCCAACAACTCGGCTATCGTGACTTTAATAAATAAAAATAAGTTTTTTTTATACTGTACTTATATTTTTTTATATAATATCCAATAAAGGATTTCGGACAGCCGAGTGGTAACGGACTAAGAATATTGCCACACCCTTACTTCCCGTGGGTGTCGTTAGAGGCGACTAAAGGCAACAGTCTTGAATATTACTACTCATGGCAACCGATAGATGGCGGGATAACCATTATTGAAAATATCTAATAAGTTTGAGGGGCGAGTGGCCTGCTACTACGATCGCCAATCCGCCTGCTAAGCGTGACGTTTATGTCAAATCATCCTCATGGGAGAGGCTTATATCCTGCAGTGGACTTTAACAGGCCGTTATGTATGTATGTATGTAAACGATTTTTTATTTTCCATCGCCGAGTGGTTGGGTGATTGGAATTCGTATCAGGAGACACGAATTCTATCTCCAGACGAAAGGGTCACCCCAATATTTCGGCATAGACCTCCTTCATAAAATGTAGACGGCAAAAGGCTCACCGCCAGTCACTTTGTTGTATTTAACCTCCGATCGAAAGGAGTAAATTGTCTAGACCTCTGACTATCCCCGTAATGGAAATGCGTGAAAACATAACAAGCGATGAACAAACAGATGTGATAGCCGAGTGGTTGAGTAAATGTTGGGTGATGTAGTATATATGTATAATGACATAATAAGGTAAATTTCAACAGCAGAAAAATAATAATAAAAAAATAAAATCAGTTAGATGCACTTTGTTCAATGTATATAGAGCGAGGAGCGGAAATTCACAGTAAATTTAAACAAGCCCTCGTTGTCGGCGTGGATAAAAACGTTTGAGCTGAAACGTAGCAGTTTTTGTTCGTTTGTTCTTCAGCTATTTTGTGTGAAACGAAGCTTTATTTTAATTTTAAATATATTCACAAGAATATCTTACAGATAATTATAAAGGATATCTTCACGCCATTTTATTAGGAATAGGGTAGACATAGGTCTAGACAATTAAGCCCTTTCGACCCACCTTTCACCGAAGACTTTTTTTGGATAACATGCAAGGAGGTGATTCTTTCGCCATCTTTATGTCCAAGTCAACGATGTAAATCATATATAAGTTTCAAAAGAGTTTTTTAAACTCGTTATGGAACTCTGGCCTCTAGAATACTATCGATCCTAAGATGAACCTGAAATATCAAGGCTAAAACAGAACTGTAGCATTGCGCAATCAGCACCTTCGCTCATTAGGTGATTGTCTATTTGTTGTATGTATATTTCCAACCAAGTTTTGTTTTGTTTTGCTGTCCAATATCAAAGTGTAAATGCAAATTTTTACAAAAGTCCAAGCTACCGGCACAATTTGTGCCGGTAGCTTGGACACTTAGTGCGAGCGGCTCCACTTGTCGCACTGCGACATATGTGCTGTGGTGAAATGTGGGCTAAATTGTCCACTCCATGATTATTATTAGTTTTGTATTAGCCGAGTTCGTTTTCTACGCCACATTAGGTAAGTATCGCGGTACTGGTATAAAATAACTTTAAGCTTAAAGTATATATTTTCTAGTTACAATGGTGAAATAAAGTTTTTTAATAATGACAGCGAATATTTTCCTGTATTGAGAAAATATCTTCACGGCATTCCTTATGCAGGGGTAGGCAGAGGTCTAGACAATAAAGTCCCCATCAACCCACCTTCCACTAAAGATATTTTTGGGTCAGCGTGAAAGGTGGTGAACCCGTCGCCGTCTTTATGGCCAAGCCAACGACATAAATTGTACATAAGTACAATTTATGTCGTTGGCTTTGAATGAATGAATTTTGACCAAATGGTTCACTTTCTTCCCGTGGGTGTCGTAAGAGGCGACTAAGGGAAAATACCTTGAATATCGTTAGGTCAACCGAGATAACCAATCAACCAATAGATGGATAGATAACCAACTCTATAAATATCGGACCAAAATAATTATACCGAAGATGGGCAGCAGTTTCTTAGGTGCGACTGTACTGGTACAGAGATCGCTAATCCGCATGCCTAGCTTGGCTATTATGGCAAATCCTCCCAATGGGAGAGGCCTATGTCCTGCAGTGTACTTTAACAGGCCGTTATGTATGTAAGTATTTAAAAACCCATAGATACGAGCCACGTTATCAAAGTCACGATATCAGAGTGTTTGGGTGATCGGAATTTCGAGTCTAGAGACCCGAGTTCGATCCCTAGGTCGTAGGCTCGTTTTTAAAAAAACTTATGTACGAATTATATTGTTGGCTTGGACACAAGGACGGCGACGGGCTCACCACCTGTCACGTTGTCCCAAAAATATCATCGGTGGAAAGTGGGTCAAAGGGACTTAACTGTCTAGACTAGACCTCTGTCTATTCCTGTATTGGGAATTGCGTAAAGATATTTAATTTTTATTTTAATTTATAATTTAAAAGATACTAGCCTGCCACTGGGGAATCGAATTCCGATCACTCAACCACTCGGCTATCGTGACCACAGTATTGAGACACAAAGAAAATTTTTACAATTGTCTAATAACAAATAACACATGAATACACAAATAAAGCTTGTATATATCCAATGCAGGGCATTGCCCTTCCACAAAAGAGAATTTGCTAAAAACGATACGCTTGGCAAATGGATTGGCGATCAGTCGAATTCAAACGGAATTTTGATTTGATATTTTTAGAGATGGCTATCTCGCCATCAGTCGGTAGCCCACGTCGTTTTTAAGGAAATGTTAACGTATATTCTGACGCAGGAAAAATAATAATTCACCCATTTCTTAAGCAGCAAAATTTTCCACCTCTAAAATTCGAAAGAATCTTGCAATAAATTTTTCGCTGGCTTATATTTTTCCTCGCGTAAAAGTTATTGCTTTGGGAATAGCGCTTAAGATATTTACCAACGTTGTAACTCTGAACTTGTTAGATTTACAAGAACGTTTGTTAAGCGAAATTATGTACCCATGTAGTTCTGAGGCCTGTTTAATTTACTTTCGTATAGTTTGCACGGAACTATGGTCAAAGCAGTTAAATGTTTACAAAACTAGTACTTGTAAACCATAAATACATATGTAGGGACAACATCACATACATTGCTCCAATCCCAATGTAAGATGTTAAAGCACTTGTGGTATGGTATTCGGAAACACGAAGGCACCAAAAACATCCAGACCCGAGAAAATGTAGAAAAAGTGGTTTTTCTACAGTGACCTGACTGACAACCGAACCTGTTGAAAACAGGTGTATACGCCACTCGTCCACGGAGGTCGTCATATTATATAGATATCATATGTCATGTAGTTATCGTCATATCACATGTCATATAGTTACGTTGTAGGTTAAAGTAATGTGAGATTTTAAAAGACTAAAACTTTTCTTCTTCACACTATTTCCTATACTAGGGTAGGCAGAGGTCCAGTCTATGAAGTCCTTTTGACTCACTTTTCACCGAAGCTTATTTGGGAGAACGGGAAGGTGGTGACCTAATGCCATCTCAGTGTCCAAACTAACGGTATAGCCAGTGCGAGATTTCCATTCGCGACCTTTTCTTTTTCAATAGTTGTAAGTTCTACGACAGACTCTTTCCGAATATAGGTATCCAACTTTGCAATTAAATATGAATCTCTTTTATAGTTGTATGAGTACAGTCCCATAGAGTTCTAGGCCTTCCTGCCAGCTCTGTCTCAAACGAAACTTCTTCCAATGGGATATACTTTGTTATTGTTCACGGCAAGCATCTAGATTCCCATCATCGGTATACATACGGCTCACGTGATGGTAAGTGATTACCGCCATACCAGAGGCCCATGAACACCCGCAATACCAGAGGCGAAGCAGATGCGTTGCATCCCTTAGAATGCCCTCAGAATTGGGGGAGGAAGGTGTGTGGGCCTCCGGTTACCTGCACGCACCAGACGAAACGCAGAAGTTTGTTAGACTTCTACTTAACGCCGGTATTCTGTGAGGTCGTGGTACTTCCCCGGTCGAGCCGGCCCATTCATGCAACAACAAAAGCTGATGCGTGGCTCTACCACTGTTAAATACATACATTTATAGAAAATCTACATTTTATATTTTATGTTGTGGCCTGGCTAGCCGGTCGAAATAAAAGTGGTTCTTCTATTAAATAATAATATAATACAATAAACGATATACAAAATAAATCAGAGAGCACGGCAGTGTAAAAATCTATAGTCACTGGCCTGTATAGAGGGTAAACGCTCGACGATCCCTCGAAGGTCGAAGAAGTCAATTACTAGGCTTCAAGTGGTATTTTATCTGCATTCTACGCCCCCAAGTTCAGATCAGTTCACAGCTACCAGCAACGTACAATGTAGGGCGCAGTAGCCGAGTGGTTGGGTGGTCGGAATTTCGAGTCAAGAGACCCGAGTTCGATCCTTAAGTGGCCGTGCCAATGGGTTTTTCTAAAAAAACCTATGTACAAATTATATCGTTGGCTTGGACATAAAGACGGCAACGGCTCACCACCTGTCACGTTGTCCCGAAAATATCTTCGGTGGAAGGTGGGTCGAAGGGACTTAAATGTCTAGACCTCGACTAGACTAGACCTCGGTCTACCCCTGTATTGGGAATTGCGTGAAGATATTATTATTATTATTATTTTATTTATATTATATTATGTAACACGCACACTACAGTAGTATTTACAAAGAACATACAACACGTACCTGCTTAATTTGCAGCCCATAAATTATATGTATAATTTATATGCAGTTTACATACATACATACATACATACATACATACATACATACATACATACATACATACATACATACATACATACATACATACATACATACATACATACATACATACATACATACATACATACATACATACATACATACATACATACATACATACATACATACATACATACATACATACATACATACATACATACATACATACATACATACATACATACATACATACATACATACATACATACATACATACATACATACATACATACATACATACATACATACATACATACATACATACATACATACATACATACATACATACATACATACATACATACATACATACATACATACATACATACATACATACATACATACATACATACATACATACATACATACATACATACATACATACATACATACATACATACATACATACATACATACATACATACATACATACATACATACATACATACATACATACATACATACATACATACATACATACATACATACATACATACATACATACATACATACATACATACATACATACATACATACATACATACATACATACATACATACATACATACATACATACATACATACATACATACATACATACATACATACATACATACATACATACATACATACATACATACATACATACATACATACATACATACATACATACATACATACATACATACATACATACATACATACATACATACATACATACATACATACATACATACATACATACATACATACATACATACATACATACATACATACATACATACATACATACATACATACATACATACATACATACATACATACATACATACATACATACATACATACATACATACATACATACATACATACATACATACATACATACATACATACATACATACATACATACATACATACATACATACATACATACATACATACATACATACATACATACATACATACATACATACATACATACATACATACATACATACATACATACATACATACATACATACATACATACATACATACATACATACATACATACATACATACATACATACATACATACATACATACATACATACATACATACATACATACATACATACATACATACATACATACATACATACATACATACATACATACATACATACATACATACATACATACATACATACATACATACATACATACATACATACATACATACATACATACATACATACATACATACATACATACATACATACATACATACATACATACATACATACATACATACATACATACATACATACATACATACATACATACATACATACATACATACATACATACATACATACATACATACATACGTCCCTGATTTGGTCTTGAAACGTCCGCCTAGGTCTTCCCTTCCACACTTCCATCTACACTCATTTATATGCTTTTTCGTCAATCGTTCTTCATTCATTCTCTCGACATGGCCAAACCATCTCAGCATACCTTTCTCAATTTTAGTCACTACATCTTCTTTCAGACCACAACGTTTCCTTATTTCACCATTCCTTATCCTGTCGCTCAGTTTAACTCCTAACATACTTCTTAATGCTCTCATCTCAACTGCATTTACTCTGCTTTCATGTTTCTTCTGCCATACCCAACTTTCACTTCCGTACATGAGTGTCGGAACCAAAACTCTATGCACAGCCAAACGAGCCTTGTTAGACACCATCCGACTGCTCATAAAGGAGTGCAAAGCTCCATTCACCATGTTTCCTGCATTCACTCTTCTTTCAATATCACTCTCACACTTTCCATCTCTTGTGAACTTTGAACCCAGATACACAAACTCATTCACCTGTTCAATTTGTTCATCTCCAATCACTATATTGCAGTCTGTCATGACCTCATCTCTTTCAAACACCATTACTTTCGTCTTCTTTACATTCATCTTCATCCCCTTCCTAACAAAATCTTCACTCATAGCAGTTACCATCTCCTGCATCTCCTCGGCTGAAGACGCAAGTAATACTTGATCATCAGCATAGAAAACATTTGACGAGTAACTCATTCATTCTCAACCCACTTTCATTCTCTTTTAAATCTGTCAAGCAATTGTCCATAAACAGATTAAACAGCCACGGTGACGCTACACATCCCTGTCTAACACCTTTTTCGATATTAAACCATTCAGTGTACGCCCCGTTTATCCTTACAAGCACAGGAATCCCTATAAAGAGATTGCAATGCTCGTATGAGGATACTACTGACACCTTTCACGGACAATACTGACCACAATTCATTCCTCACCACTCTATCATAGGCCTTTTCTAAATCCACGAACGTGCAATAGACCTTCTGGTTTTTAGCCAGACACTTTTCGGCTATGCACCGCAAGGAAAAGACCTGATCCGTACACCCCATTCCTTTCTAAATCCCGCTTGTGCATCCCATACTTTTCGTCCGTTTCATTCACAACCCTTTCAATCAACACTTTCGCATACAATTTACCGACGACGCTGGAAGGCTTATACTGCGGTAATTTACGCAGTCCTGCCGTGACCCCTTTCCCTTATATAATGGCACGATTACGGCTTTGCACCAGTCTCCCGGTACTTGCCCATTTGCCAGCACATATTGAAAGGCGGTACAGCTGATCAGCCACTTGCTCGTCCATCTCAGCATCTCGACGGTAATCCTATCATATCCGGCAGCCTTACCAAATCTCATACTTTTCAACGCTTTTACTATTTCATCCACGCTTATCTCACTGTCACCAACATTTATATTAACCATGGAAGGTGCCGGGTGTTGTACCTGCACTTCCTCTCTTTCAAATAAACATTCAAAATACTCTTTCCATCTCTTTAACACATATTCTTCTCCTTTTATAATGCTCCCATCTTGACTCCTGATTGTATTCAGCTCCGAGGTAGAGGTTTTTCCTCTATTGCATGACGGATTTCCGCAAAAGCAGAAAAACTTGATGTTTGACTGGAAATCTTCAGTAACCTCCTATCAAAATCATCCTTTTGTTCTTCTTTCTTTCTAGTCACAACATCTTTCGCAGCTGATTTGAATCTTTTATACTTCTTTCTCGCTTCCTTTATCTCGTCATTCGTCGCCTTTTGAAGTTTTTGGTTAGCTTTTGTTGCTAACCAATCCAACCACGCTTTCTTTCTTGCACAGCCTTTTGTACATCTTTATCCATCCACACATTATACTTCTTTCTTCCTTTCCTCCGTTTAGCTACTCCGCATACCTCAACAGCAACATTCACGACTCCTTTCTTAAATGTCTCACAAATCTTCAATCACACATATCTCTTCTATGCCTTTAAAACTTTCTATCAGTTTCTCTACATACTCGTCTTTCTTATCCTTTCTTGTAGATTTTCCACTTTTATTCTGTCCAAAACACTCGTAGGCTCAGCTCCTCAGTGTCGCCACCGTTTAAAGATGCCATGTATTCGGCCGTGACCAGGTATGGTCTGTGTCAAGGCTCACACCTATGCGGCATGCCTGAGTGTCTAGCAGGTTCTTCCTCAATCTTTGATCCACAATAACAAAATCAATTATACTTCTAGACTCACCCTCAATTCTTGTATACAAATGGATCTTTTGTGATCAAATATTGTATTGGCTACGCACAGATTCCATTCCAAGCATACTTCAAGTAGGCTTCTCCCATTTTCGTTCACTCTCTCTGTCCCTTAAATGTACCTGTAATTCCTTCCACCATCACGCTTTACTCAACCCACCCATTAAAGTCCCTAACATCACGATCCGTTCATTTTCTCCGCATTTATTCAAGACCTCTTCATGCTATCCCAAAATTCCTCTCTTTGCTTTTAATCCACCCCTGCAGATCCGTAAGGTCGGTGCATAAACCCCAAGGATAAACAAGCGGGTGAGTCCAACTTAACCTAACCTGAGAGGAGTCTTGCTTGCACATTCATGCTCTATCACACATTCAACTATTCGAGAGGAAAGAATCACACCAACTCCTGACAGCCTCGGCTGGTTTGGGGGGACTTTCGACCAGTATGCCGTGTAGGGACCATGAACCGTGGTGTCACATCCTTTCCTCTTGGTTTCGTTCACGCACAGGATATCTATACATCGTTCGTCCATCATCTGACATACTTCATCTACCTTACCATCCATTCCTCCTCTTACATTCAACGTAGCGAAGCGGCTCTCCATGGGCCGCTTTTCGCCCCGCGAGAAACGAGACGTGATGGGTGGCGAACCACATCGCCGCCATTTTGGTAAGTAAAATTCACCATTGCGTTCCCACGAGTAGCAAGTGGAAAGGTTTGGTCTCACCCCAGCAGAGCCCCGCATGCCAGGGTAAGTACACGACTCTGGGTCGCCCGGTCCCAGGGCAGTGTGGCACGCTAACGACTAGGCTTGCCCCAGTTACGCATCCATCCGCACGGCAGACGTTGGATTGGCGGAGAGAATAGGAGTGCGAGGCGGGAAGTATAGGTTGTGAGAAAGGAAGATTGGTAAGTTAAGGTGGAATTAGGAAGGTAGGATATTACCGCCCAGGAAGGCAAGGGATAGGACAGTAATAGCTGGGAAGCCGGGGTCGCATACCATTATGCCATACCACAACTACCGGACAGGTAAGTTGGGATGAGTATCCTGACTGAGTTTATTGATTTATAAACGTAGAAATACTGATGCAGTTTATTGATTTATAAACGTAGAAATACTATTTACACCTCCCTTTACAATGAAATATACAATCATTTGATCAATTTAGATACTTAAAAGATAAAATTTTATAATTCAGAACTAGATTTGTAGTGTGCCCTCAATGAAAATAAACAAAATCGTAATATTCTTTATTGTTTCACCTTATACTAAGGGCTACAATGGGCGGACTTAATGCCTGGTGGCATTCTCAACCAGTCAACCTTTGTTATGGTGAGAAGTAGATGGCAGGTGCTAACAACAAAAATATAGATTAATGCTCCTAAATAAAAAAAATATATACATATATATAATAAATATTTTACGGAAAAATACATACATGTATTACATAAACTAAATGTACATAATTATACATAGATAGATAAATAATATATATAAAATATAAACATATAAATATCTACTTAAATATATATTAATGATTCTTAAGGATAGTGGGTTCGATATGCGTAAAGTTAAATTAGTGTTTTGCCTTGCCAAAAAAAGTATTGAATTTTGATACCGCTAACAGTCCATTTTAAGCTACAACAGCAAACAAAGTTACAGATACGTTGTCACGTCTGAGAGTTTAGATGAAAGCCACACATTCCTCACACCCTAAAGCCTTAACTGGGCGTAGTTTCTGATTGTGATATTATGACCAAGCCACGCCCGTTTTATGTAAACTGCCATAAGCGTTTTATCAGGATCTGAATGTTTTTGTGTCTCTTCTGAGGTTTAGGCGCAGGCCTATATTTCTGCGATTATATCGGACCAGCTTACGCCCATAGCTTCGCCCGCATGTTTTAAACAAAATATTTATAAATTGGAGCTTACATGCTATTCTGATGAATAAGCAATTTATTCTGATATTCTGATCCGTAACACATAAAGTAAAAAACAGCCATGCATCTTCAAAAACTTGCGCAATTATAATATTACTAGGATATTATACCGATTATATAGTAAACTGAATTTAATATTTAGGTAACTATTTTCATTATACTGCCATATTATAATTACCCTCCACCCAGCGCGGTCAGTCTAATGTTTTTTTTTTTTAAATCGACCAAGTTAGATTCAAAATTGCGCAAATTCTGTTTGATTGCTTTTTTATCTTCACGCGTTATCCAATAGTCTCCCAATGGCTGTAGGCAAAGGTCTAGACAATCCAGTTTCTTCTACGCACATTTCATGGGTGCTTATTTGGAACAACTTGACAGTTGGTGGTGGCCGTCAACACAATTTATATAAGTTTCGAAATAAGCCATTCCTCCAGGGATTCGAATTAGGGTTTCCCGATATACGATCACCCAATAACTCAGCTATCGTGGCTGATTTTGTTAAAAGAATGAAAAAGAACTCATTAAAAATATTTATGGGTATAAAATGCAATTTTTTTACATTGTGCTTAAGTACAGTAACAGTAGAGGCCACAGAGCTAAAGAAAATTGTGTCCGTGTATAATGATCAAAACAGCTTATCGGATGTGGACAGCTGAACACAAGCTTTATCTGATTACTTAAATTTTTGTTTGTGATAATGCTTAATTTAAGCCTTAAATTATTCCTAAACTACAATAATAAGTCTTTGTCACATCTAAAATTGTAATGATTAACGATCCCTTTGACAGTTTGGACCGCCTATTGATGAGAAATTGCCTAAAGGAAACTCATTATTAATCACCAAGCTCGGGCTTGATTTTTCTTCTGTCGTACTTATTAATCCGAATAAATGACTTCAGTAATGGAAATCTATCAAGAATGTGCCGATGCAGTTTGGTAACTAAACTTAAACCAAATCGTTTCGATAGAACGGGCAGATTAATTCATCATAAATTTCATAAATTGTCTTAATACATAAATTACATAAAACAAAATTTACATACAGACGAACATAGAACCTCATCTTGTTTCTAATTGAAAACACCTTTTGAATTTGATAGTATGCACTCCCGTTATACTAAGAGAATTTAAACTTTAACGACCTACAGTAAGTGAAAGGTAAGGCAATTTCAGTTCCTGTTTAATTGCTCTGTAAAACGACTGGCAGTTAAGAACTCTTATATTTCTCTTTACAACCTCCAATATATGCATGTATGAGTAGGTTAAAATAATTTACACTTCAATTCGTTTTTATGTCAAAAACAATCCATGCACTTCTACAAAGAAGTTCCATCGTTTCTTTATTTTCAATTGCCGAGCTGTTTCATCTTTACGGCGTTAACAAGGTCCTAGTTTCTAATTTTAACTTACTACAAAGATAATAAATAAAAGCATAAAATTATATTATACAATTCTGTATGTGTAATCAATAAATGAAGTAGGAGTAAGTCCCTTTCAGTTTAGACTCTAAAGTTGTAGGCTCACCTCCTGTCCAAAATTTAGGTTAGTAAAATAAGATATTAAGGTAAATATATCCTTCATTATAGCTAAAACCAATATTAACATATGTACGATTGCGGAATAACGTCTTATTTATCATTTGTATGGTCTACAATACACCTAAAGTTTAACAGGTACAAAGAGAAAATAAATTACGTAAAATGTAAGAATAACATTTTAATAAGTACATAAATTTTGGCTTCTATTTGTAAAAAAGTATTATCAAAAAAAAATATGACCAATTAAAGATTAGTGCCGTTAGTGACACCATTACCAGCTTGTGTAGAAACACAAGATCCAGATGTTCTTCGCTATGCCTATCACCGAGCTGCTAAATTTTCTACCACATGTCGGTAGCTGATTATATTTTCACTGATTTTCATTTAGTTGCCTCCTTAGATACGCACTAGAGGAAATGGGTATTTAAATTCTTACACCGTATTCACATGCAATACATTGGCATGCATATATAATTATTATAAGAATTAATAATTACACCAGCTTTAATTTTCCTGCACTCTGCACTAAAACTACAATTACAAAATAAAAAAATATCTTTCCATCAAAACATTTTTCATGTCCTTCCCAACACAGACCCACTTTTCACCGAAGACATTTTTGGGATAACGGATAGATGGTGAGCCTGTCACCGACTTATGTCCAAGCTAACGATATAAATCCTACAAAAGTTTTGAAAAACCCATTGGTACGAGCCTGCCACCTGCAGATCGAACTCAGGTCTCTTGACTCGAATTCGGAAAACCCAACCACTCGGCTGTCGTGACTCTTAAAAATATTCTTATAGTTATTACAGAGGTCATTAGTAAACAAAATTATAGACGCCCCATTGCAAACGATATTAAGTTTCATTTGTAGCCGTCAAGAATATGCGTGCTAATGATGATGGGAAATGTTTCCAGAGAATAAAAAAATAATCAAATAGACACAGCTGATCCGCACAATTTCACCTATGCCATATTTATGAAATTAAAAAACAAATCTTTCACAATTAAAATGGAAACGTACTCAGTTGTAATTTTTACACCTTAGCCACGCCTGAACTTTTGTCCTTCCTTTCCTTTAAATCGTAGGATTTTAAATTAGCTACTAAGATTGCTTTTTTATTTTTCGTTAGGAGTTTCAAAACAATGAGTCAGTATGTAAGTTTAATTGTACGGAGCTAAACGGTGTGGGCATATGCCATAGCTTATCTTTCCGCGAAAAGCAAAAGCTTTTTGAGATATCATAGGCTACCGAAAGATAACAGCTTCAAAAGATTACTGTTGAACATAGGTCACCCTCAAAGATTACCTCTTAGAACGGTCCATCCGCATCACATCATCTGCATCCATCGACTCAACAACATTGTGCGGGTCGTCTCGTGGTGGGGTGGGGGGGGGGTCGTCGCCCTACACTGTGGTTGCCTGTACGAAAGAGAGTCTTTATTCCCCTATAGTTGTTAGTTCTACGAGCTACGATTCTGTAGCGGATGTATTCGTTACGTATTCTATCACGCAGAGAAACACCGAAAAATATTACATCAAAGTTTATATTGTTACATTTATGTATTTATATACATATTATACCTTTAAGTTCCTGTCCACCCGAAGATTACCTAGAAGATATTACTTTTTGTCATAAGGTTGCCCATTGTACCTTCTAATGAATTTTTTATTCCATGATGCATAATAAAGTTATATTACTTTCATTGATTAAATTAAATATAAACAAACCGGTGAAGATGCCTCAATTTGTTTTAGCCTCTTTACAGGTGGGTTTCGTCTTCTGTCAGGTTGAATTTGCACGAGCTGTACGCGGATGACGAAAGGACTTCTTTTTCTAGATCTCTATATACTCCAGTATTGGGAAAAAGCGTAAAGACGTAAATAAAAATTACTATTATTTTCGGGGCCGGGCCAGGTAGCGTGCCTGTCAAGTGACCCTGCCAGCCCTTTCAGGCTGTAGCCGACAGCTGCGAACCCGCCAATGAGGTGTTAGGCACCCCCTGGGCGACGCACACCAGTTCGTCCCGCTGGTGTGGAAATGCAGCGCAAAGCGGCGATGGGGACCGCCACCGTCACGCACAGCCCGACACGGCGGAAGGTGGAGGACGGAGTGCAGAGTTGGCACATGGAATGTTAGAGGCATGAGGGATAAGACGAATGAGTTGATTGAAATAATGAAAGAAAGAGAATTAGATGTCGTGTGTTTGTCGGAGACCTCATGGAAGGGCAGGAGAGCCAAGAGTTCTGGCGGAAAGCAGTCATGGTCCGGAGTCCCGGAGAGCGAGGAGCGCCTGCCAGGGAGGAGGGGTGCTGCTGTCGTCTCGGTTGGTCGATGCCATGACGAAATATAAGGTTGTGAACTCGAGACTTCTCTGGGTTCGCTTAAATTGGGACCTGATCAGTTATCTCTTGGCTGCCGGAGTGCGCCGGTGGCTTCGTCGTCCAGAGAGCTGAGCTGAGGAGTTTAGAGAACGTAAGAGAAGTTCTAGACTTGGTTAGAGGAAACGAAAAGAATTGTTGTATGTGGTGATTTGAATGGATGGGTTGGTACCGCTCGACCAGGGTATGAGTCGGTGCTTGGAATTGTTTGGCGATAAAAGGGCAATCGTGATGCTGGCAAGTTTATAGGGTTGCATGCAAGGAAAGGGTCTCTTTTGGTGCAAAGCCCACTATGTTTAAAGTCACAAGAAATCCATAAGGTATACTAGAACAAGAGAGGCTTGAGAGAAGGGGCGACTGATTTATTCCTGGTGGATGACCGACTGCGAAAACAGGTGATGGATACGCGGGTGTTCCGAGGTGCTGACCTGGGAACGGATCACTACCTAGTGATTACTAGATTTGGGGTCTGTTCGCGGGTTGGCGCCACCGGACGGCGACAACAGAAACTATTACAGTTTGTCGGTAGTATCCAGAAGCTGGAAGCTTCAGGAATGTGAGACAACACACCAGGAACATCAAGCAAGCGGCAGCCGGAAAAGCTGGACAACATTGGTGTTAGGAAAGAATGTGTGGAAGAAATATGGCAGAGCCTTTAGAGTATTGAAACGAAGTTAGTGCAGCGGAAGACGTGTGTGGAACTGTGAAAAGAGTGTGTAGCAGTAAAAAGGCAGATGCAGTCGTGAATGACGAAGTGAAAAAGCTGTAAATAAGAAGAAGAAAGCATGGTTGGACTACTTGGCCTCTAGTAATGATAAGGATATGAGAGAGAAGAGGAAAGAAAGATAGGCCCGCAGAAAGTTCGCCAAATGAAAGCATTGATTGAGGAAGTGCGTGAAAGGAGTAGAATGGAAGCGGACGAAAGGTTGTCGCAAAATTAAGGAGAAAGAACTCCAAACTCTTCTGGAAAGAGGTTGAAGCGACCCGGAGGCACAGCTTTCCTAAGAATGAATAAAGTGCTTTCGGGAACCAATGACGTCCTCTCAGAAAAATCGGACGTCATGCAGCGATGGGCAATTTTATAGAGAGATGTATGCGTGTGATGATCTTAGTGAGGATCCGGGGGTGACGCCGTGACTGGTACGCCAGACTCGGACCTCGATGACACTGAGGTCATCAGTATGAAAGAGATTGAATGTGCGATTAGAAGTTTGAAATGTGGTAAGGCTGCACATCGGGCTGCAGTTACTGCTGGAAATGGCTGGCTATGGTGGGCCACGCGTCCGGGACAGCTTTTCATCTGCTGTGCAATTTGTGCTGGCGAACGGGGCTGTTCCGGATGATTGGCGATCCGCGGTCATTGCGGAAAGAGGAGCATGATCAAATGTTTTCCTACATCGATGGAGGTTTTGGCCACAACTAAAGCAAGATTTTCTGTGCTGTGGATCTGAGAAAGAACATAAGTAAAGGAAGAAGAAAATAAACTTGCTGCTGGGTATGCGGGATGGTCGATTGTTAGGCCGCAGTCACTATACTGTGACTGTAAGCTCAGGTGCGGGTGGGTATGACCTGTCGTTCATGCCGAAGTCCAAACCGCGTGTAAAACAGGGTTGTGTCATGTCTTCCTGGCTATTCATACTGTATCTCGACAGCTGTTTACAGAAGCGAAAGATAATGATTTGGTGAAATTAAAGTGACATAAGCAAATTGTCTGCTTTATGCTGATGATGCAGTGCTTATAGCACCATCAGAGGCAGAACTGCAGGCATTAGTCACGTATGAAAGAAGAATGTGAAATTAATGCGTCTCCGTTTGAATGCTAATAAAACTAAGGTTCTGGTATTTGAAAGGACGACAAAAGAACGAAGTGCGAAATTTGGGTAAATCAGGAATGTCTAGAACAGGTGAATGAAATTGCATACTTGGGGGAGTGCGTTTAGTCGGGATGGAAGATGTGATTTAGATGGATAGGCGGAAACAGCAGCGGGGAACAAAGCCTACCGGTGCCCTGACTGGGTGTTAATCAAAAGGCAAGGCGTTGCGAAAGTGTACGCCTTGCAACAGACAACGCGCGTTGGTACCGACTTTGTTATATGGCAGCGAAACCCATGCCAGAAGAAGCATAAAAGCAGGTTGAATGTAAGTGAAGATGCGATCTTTGTAAATGCGGCCTTACTTTACATGGCCGGACCGAAAGCGAAACGAAGAGATTCGGCAAATGGCAGGTTTGAAAAGATGACTCCTGTCTCAAAACAAACGGATATGGGCGTGCTTCGATGGTTTGGGCACGTTGAGCGAATGAGTTAAGACCGAATGGTGAAGAAAATATATAGCGCAAAGTTAATATTGTGCGTGTCGAGTGTATCTGAGACTACTGAAGACCATGTGAGCAAAATTGTTCGCAGAGTAGTGAGTGGTCAAGAGTACTGGGATACCTAGACGTGCATGTATGAAGAAGATGATGAATCCTTTTGAAAGAAGTTGAAAGAAGTGGCGTGGTGATCGTGACACTTGGCGATCTGTTCTCTGGCTACCCGTCAGGGACGCGTGAAGATAAAATAAAAATAAATAAATAAATAAATAAATAAATAAATAAATAAATAAATAAATAAATAAATAAATAAATAAATAAATAAATAAATAAATAAATAAATAAATAAATAAATAAATAAATAAATAAATAAATAAATAAATAAATAAATAAATAAATAAATAAATAAATAAATAAATAAATAAATAAATAAATAAATAAATAAATAAATAAATAAATAAATAAATAAATAAATAAATAAATAAATAAATAAATAAATAAATAAATAAATAAATAAATAAATAAATAAATAAATAAATAAATAAATAAATAAATAAATAAATAAATAAATAAATAAATAAATAAATAAATAAATAAATAAATAAATAAATAAATAAATAAATAAATAAATAAATAAATAAATAAATAAATAAATAAATAAATAAATAAATAAATAAATAAATAAATAAATAAATAAATAAATAAATAAATAAATAAATAAATAAATAAATAAATAAATAAATAAATAAATAAATAAATAAATAAATAAATAAATAAATAAATAAATAAATAAATAAATAAATAAATAAATAAATAAATAAATAAATAAATAAATAAATAAATAAATAAATAAATAAATAAATAAATAAATAAATAAATAAATAAATAAATAAATAAATAAATAAATAAATAAATAAATAAATAAATAAATAAATAAATAAATAAATAAATAAATAAATAAATAAATAAATAAATAAATAAATAAATAAATAAATAAATAAATAAATAAATAAATAAATAAATAAATAAATAAATAAATAAATAAATAAATAAATAAATAAATAAATAAATAAATAAATAAATAAATAAATAAATAAATAAATAAATAAATAAATAAATAAATAAATAAATAAATAAATAAATAAATAAATAAATAAATAAATAAATAAATAAATAAATAAATAAATAAATAAATAAATAAATAAATAAATAAATAAATAAATAAATAAATAAATAAATAAATAAATAAATAAATAAATAAATAAATAAATAAATAAATAAATAAATAAATAAATAAATAAATAAATAAATAAATAAATAAATAAATAAATAAATAAATAAATAAATAAATAAATAAATAAATAAATAAATAAATAAATAAATAAATAAATAAATAAATAAATAAATAAATAAATAAATAAATAAATAAATAAATAAATAAATAAATAAATAAATAAATAAATAAATAAATAAATAAATAAATAAATAAATAAATAAATAAATAAATAAATAAATAAATAAATAAATAAATAAATAAATAAATAAATAAATAAATAAATAAATAAATAAATAAATAAATAAATAAATAAATAAATAAATAAATAAATAAATAAATAAATAAATAAATAAATAAATAAATAAATAAATAAATAAATAAATAAATAAATAAATAAATAAATAAATAAATAAATAAATAAATAAATAAATAAATAAATAAATAAATAAATAAATAAATATATATATATATATATATATATATATATATATATATATATATATATATATATATATATATATATATATATATATATATATATATATATATATATATATATATATATATATATATATATATATATATATATATATATATATATATATATATATATATATATATATATATATATATATATATATATATATATATATATATATATATATATATATATATATATATATATATATATATATATATATATATATATATATATATATATATATATATATATATATATATATATATATATATATATATATATATATATATATATATATATATATATATATATATATATATATATATATATATATATATATATATATATATATATATATATATATATATATATATATATATATATATATATATATATATATATATATATATATATATATATATATATATATATATATATATATATATATATATATATATATATATATATATATATATATATATATATATATATATATATATATATATATATATATATATATATATATATATATATATATATATATATATATATATATATATATATATATATATATATATATATATATATATATATATATATATATATATATATATATATATATATATATATATATATATATATATATATATATATATATATATATATATATATATATATATATATATATATATATATATATATATATATATATATATATATATATATATATATATATATATATATATATATATATATATATATATATATATATATATATATATATATATATATATATATATATATATATATATATATATATATATATATATATATATATATATATATATATATATATATATATATATATATATATATATATATATATATATATATATATATATATATATATATATATATATATATATATATATATATATATATATATATATATATATATATATATATATATATATATATATATATATATATATATATATATATATATATATATATATATATATATATATATATATATATATATATATATATATATATATATATATATATATATATATATATATATATATATATATATATATATATATATATATAGAAGAGCTCCCTGGCGGGGCGTTAGCTCTATGGTCCGGGTCCGGAGGCGAGAGCGCCTGCCAGGGGAGTGGGGTGCTGCTGTCGTCTCGGTTGGTCGATGTTATGACTGAATATAAGGTTGTGAACTCGAGACTTCTCTGGGTTCGCTTTAAATTGGGACTGACGAAGTTATTCCTTTTGGCTGTTTATGCGCCGGTGGCTTCGTCGTCAGAGCTGAGCTGGAGGAGTTTGGGAGAATGTAAGAGAAGTTCTAGACTTGGTTAGAGGAAACGAAAAGAATTGTTGTATGTGGTGATTTGAATGGATGGGTTGGTACCGCTCGGCCAGGGTACGAGTCGGTGCTTGGAATGTTGGCGATAAAAGGGTTAACGATGCTGGCAAGCTTATACTGGCTGTATGCAAGGAAAAGGGTCTTCTTGTGACAAACACTATGTTTAGTCACAAGAAAATCCATATGTATACTAGAACAAGAGAGAATGAGAGAAGTATGATCGATTTATTCCTGGTGGATGACCGACTGCGAAAACAGGTGATGGATACGCGGGTGTTCGAGGTGCTGACCTGGGAACGGATCACTACCTAGTGATTACTAGATTTAGGGGTCTGTTCGCGGGTTGGCGCCACCGGACAACGATACCAGAACCACAGTCGGTCGGTAGCATCGAAGCTGGAAGCTTCAGGAAGCGGACACTAGGAATAAATATCAACAAGGGTAGCCGAAAAGCTGGACAGCATTGGTGTTAGGAAAGAATGTGTGGAAGAAATATGGCAGAGCCTTAGAGATGGAATGGTTAGTGCAGCGGAAGACGTGTGTGGAACTGTGAAAAGAGGTAGTAGTAAAAGGGTGATGCATGGTGGAATGACGAAGTGAAAGAAGCTGTAAATAAGAAGAAGAAAGCATGGTTGAACTACTTGGCCTCTAGTAATGATAAGGATATGAGAGAGAAGAGGAAAGAAAGATATAAGCTCCAGAAAGTTCACACGAAAGCATTGATTGAGGAAGTGCGTGAAAGGAGTAGAATGGAAGCGGACGAAAGGTTGTCGCACAACTTCAAGGAGAACTCAAACTCTTCTGGAAAGAGGTTGGAAGGACCCGGAGTGGTGCGACAGCCTTAGAATGAATAAAGTGCTTTCAGGAACCAATGACGTCCTCTCAGAAAAATCGGACGTCATGCAGCGATGGAGCGAATTTTATAGAGAGATGTATGCGTGTGATGATCTTAGTGAGGATCCGGGGGTGACGCCGTGACTGGTACGCCAGACTCGGACCTCGATGACACTGGGGTCATCAGTATGAAAGAGATTGAATGTGCGATTAGAAGTTTGAAATGTGGTAAGGCTGCGGGACTAGACAGAGTTACTGCTGAAATGGTCAAGTATGGTGGGCCACGCGTCTGGGACAGCTTTCATCTGCTGTGCAATTTGTGCTGGCGAACGGGGGCTGTTCCGGATGATTGGCGATCCGCGGTCATTGTGCCTTTATATAAAGGTAAAGGTTCACATTATGACTGCGGGTGCTATCGGGCGATCAGCTTGACCAGTTTAGCAAGTAAAGTTTACTCGAAGGTTTTGACACGTAGGATGCAAGATAAATCGGAAAGATTTCTATGGGAGGCACAATGCGGATTTAGACCTGGAAGAGGATGCACGGATCAAATGTTTTCTCTCCGCATGATCACGGAGAAGCTTCTGGCTGCTAACCAGAAGATTTTCTGTGCTTTGTGGATCTTGAGAAAGCATTTGATAAGGTTATAAGGAAGAAAATGTGGGAACTGTTGCCGGGGTATGGTGTGGATGGTCGATTGCTAAGGGCTGTGCAGTCACTTTACTGTGACTGTAAAGCCTGTGTTGAGTAGGGCATGACCTGTCACCCATGTTTAGCGTCAAACGGGCGTAAAACAGGGTTGTGTCATGTCTTCCTGGCTATTCATACTGTATCTCGACAGCTGTTTACAGAAGCTGAAAGATAGCTGTTTGGGTGTGAAATTGGGTGACATAAAAGTAAATTGTCTGCTTTATGCTGATGATGCAGTGCTTATAGCACCATCAGAGGCAGAACTGCAGGCATTAGTCACGATAATATGAAAGAAGAATGTGAAATTAATGGTCTCCGTTTGAATGCTAATAAAACTAAGGTTCTGGTATTTGAAAGGGACGAAGAAAGAACGAAGTGCGAAATTTGGGTAAATCAGGAATGTCTAGAACAGGTGAATGAAATTGTATACTTGGGGAGTGCGTTTAGCCGGGATGGAAGATGTGATTTAGATGTGGACAGGCGTGTCGCTGCCGGGAACAAAGTCAATGGTGCCCTGACTGCGTTAATCAAAGGCAAGGCGTTGTGAAAAGTGCACGCCTTGCAATACATAACGCAGTGTTGGTACCGACTTTGTTATATGGCAGCGAAACCTGGGTATGCCAGAAGAAGCATAAAAGCAGGTTGAATGCAGTGGAGATGCGATCTCTTCGTAAAATGTGCGGCCTTACCATGGCCGACCGAAAGCGAAACGAAGAGATTCGCAATATGGCAGGTTTGAAAGATGACCTTGTCTCAAAAATGGATAAGGGCGTGCTTCGATGGTTTGGGCACGTTGAGCGAATGAGTGAAGACCGAATGGTGAAGAAAATATATAGCGCGAAAGTTAATATTAAAAGGTGTCGAGGTAGACCGAGATTAACTTTCGAAGACCATGTGAGCAAATTGCTCGAAGAGAGGAGGGTCAAGAGTACTCGGATACCTAGACGTGCATGTATGAAGAAGATGATGAATCTGAAAGAAGCGAAAAGAAGTATGTAGGGATCGTGACACTTGGCGATCTGTTCTCTCTAGCTACCCGTCAGGGATTGTGCGTGAAGATAAATAAATAAATAAATAAATAAATAAATAAATAAATAAATAAATAAATAAATAAATAAATAAATAAATAAATAAATAAATAAATAAATAAATAAATAAATAAATAAATAAATAAATAAATAAATAAATAAATAAATAAATAAATAAATAAATAAATAAATAAATAAATAAATAAATAAATAAATAAATAAATAAATAAATAAATAAATAAATAAATAAATAAATAAATAAATAAATAAATAAATAAATAAATAAATAAATAAATAAATAAATAAATAAATAAATAAATAAATAAATAAATAAATAAATAAATAAATAAATAAATAAATAAATAAATAAATAAATAAATAAATAAATAAATAAATAAATAAATAAATAAATAAATAAATAAATAAATAAATAAATAAATAAATAAATAAATAAATAAATAAATAAATAAATAAATAAATAAATAAATAAATAAATAAATAAATAAATAAATAAATAAATAAATAAATAAATAAATAAATAAATAAATAAATAAATAAATAAATAAATAAATAAATAAATAAATAAATAAATAAATAAATAAATAAATAAATAAATAAATAAATAAATAAATAAATAAATAAATAAATAAATAAATAAATAAATAAATAAATAAATAAATAAATAAATAAATAAATAAATAAATAAATAAATAAATAAATAAATAAATAAATAAATAAATAAATAAATAAATAAATAAATAAATAAATAAATAAATAAATAAATAAATAAATAAATAAATAAATAAATAAATAAATAAATAAATAAATAAATAAATAAATAAATAAATAAATAAATAAATAAATAAATAAATAAATAAATAAATAAATAAATAAATAAATAAATAAATAAATAAATAAATAAATAAATAAATAAATAAATAAATAAATAAATAAATAAATAAATAAATAAATAAATAAATAAATAAATAAATAAATAAATAAATAAATAAATAAATAAATAAATAAATAAATAAATAAATAAATAAATAAATAAATAAATAAATAAATAAATAAATAAATAAATAAATAAATAAATAAATAAATAAATAAATAAATAAATAAATAAATAAATAAATAAATAAATAAATAAATAAATAAATAAATAAATAAATAAATAAATAAATAAATAAATAAATAAATAAATAAATAAATAAATAAATAAATAAATAAATAAATAAATAAATAAATAAATAAATAAATAAATAAATAAATAAATAAATAAATAAATAAATAAATAAATAAATAAATAAATAAATAAATAAATAAATAAATAAATAAATAAATAAATAAATAAATAAATAAATAAATAAATAAATAAATAAATAAATAAATAAATAAATAAATAAATAAATAAATAAATAAATAAATAAATAAATAAATAAATAAATAAATAAATAAATAAATAAATAAATAAATAAATAAATAAATAAATAAATAAATAAATAAATAAATAAATAAAATCGCACATTGTACATTTCATCCTGTTAAGAGTCCATCATCAAGTCCAAAAATAGTTCAGACCCACCAGCATCCATTGGTCTCTCGGATATTTCTCTGCCTTTTTCAATGGCTAGATGAGCAACTTTAAATTAACCGAGGGAAAGGCCAGATCCGTCTGTCTTATCATTGACATCACACACTTTTACTCACATGAAATTCTCATGAAATTTTGTATGCATATTGGGTAGGTCTGAGAATCGGACAACATCTATTTTTCACCCCCCTAAATGTTAAGGGTAGTCCAACCCAAATTTTTTTTGTTTTAAATATTATTTTTAAAATATCATTAAAAATACATAAAACCCATAATTTTCACCCCTCTACGATCAACCCCTATTTTTATATGGCAAAACAAAGTTTGCGGGTTCAGCTAGTAAACTATATATATGCATTAAAGTTGATTTGTCAACGCCAATATATTAATAGACGTTCTTGCAGATTATTATTTTTAATTATACTATTTATAATTTATTTTCTTCATACAGGTACGTCGGTACTCTAAACCGAGCACAACTGGCTCTCACCTATTAGATCAATTTGCTCTCATGGTCTCCGAAAGTTAGCCACTGCTTACCTTGCCCTTATTATAAAAAGAAGAGTAATTTAACGTAAATTATGAATATCCATCTCAGAGTTGTCGCGAACAGAAAAGACGTTTTCATCTAATTCGGGTCATTAATCTTTATCAAAAAGCGCGGAGGCAGGAACTTGCGGTGTTTTCGTTAGTTAAAGTATCAACGGATGGTTTATATCAATGCTTTAGGTAGTCAATTTAATTCAATAATGAATATTACTTAAGTTCTAAATTTATCTTCACGCTATTCGCTAATACTGGAGTAGACAGAGGTCTAGACACTTAAGTTTTTAACATCTACCTTTCAGGGAAGAGATTCATTTTTGAGACAACATAAGAGGTGTTTAGGTGGTTTAAAGGGGGTTTAGGTATCGTAAGAGCCACTAAGAGAAATGCCTTGACAATATCAGTGGCTACCGACAGATGGCGGGAGAACCATCTCGATAAATAACAGAATTCAGCAGATCGGTGATGGGTATCTAAAGGACAAGATATCGGGTACTGCAATCGCCAAATCCGCTTGCAAATGACAACCCCTTTCTTAAGGTAAAGGCCTATGTCCTGCTGTGCAATTTTATAGACTGCTTAAACTACCTAATCAATTAGATAAAAATATAGTTAGTGGAAGGTTGGTCGAAACGACTTCATTGTCTTGACCTCTGTCTACCTCAGTATTGGCAATGGCGTGATGATATTTGTATTTTTTATTTATAGTTACATATAAGATAAATAAATATCTTTGAGCATATTCACCATTCAACAGATATATTACAAGACATGTATGACTTAGATCGTCACATGATATTTTTTTGGCACATCAGAGGTGAACCTATCGTCTTAGTGTCCTAGTCTACGGTACAATACATATAATAATAAAAGCTCTAATGGCTACCCCGTCAGGGATTGTTCGTGAAGACAGGTAAGTAAAGTAAGTAATAAAATGTCAATAAATAATAAAATGTCAAAATAATTGCATTACAATATTTTAAATTACTTTAAGTTAAACTGTAATATTACTTAAGTTTTACACACACACACACACAATAAGATGCAATAAATTATTCTCTTTTGTTAAAAATTTTCGTGGTAACAGAGATGTCTTGATAACAGGTATTTAGCCTAGTTTAGGCATCTGTTCGGCGTATTGCTTGACTATTATGTTTGTAATCTTTGTGTCATTTTATTTCTCATGAAATTTCATTTATGTATAATTATTCCCTTTTGTTAAAAATTTTCGTGGTAACAGAGATGTCTTGATAACAGGTATTTAGCCTAGTTTATGCATCTGTTCGGGGTATTGCTTGACTATTATGTTTGTAATCTTTGTGTAATTTCATTTCTCATGAAATTTCATTTATGTATTATTATTATTATTATTATTATATATACATATATACTCTCTACTAGCTATGCTATTGAGCCGTAAAATCACAAAAAAAATCATCATATCAAACTCACATTTAAATTTATGCATTGTTTATTTTTCCGAAAACGATTCCAACTAATTTAATAATATTTTGTATACATTGAGAGATTTCAAGTAATACATATATAAGTATTTGAACATATGATAGTTAATTCTTAACTATCATATGTTCAAACTCTAAAGGCATGTTGCTGAAAACGACCCTGAGTTTCTTTATTCACTATAATCCATGCATTTGAAGCAAAGTTTAAGTACAATCCTTTAAAATGAATATATATAAATATCTACACAAAATTCCCTAAACAGGAGTAGACAGAGGTCTAGTCTAGACAATTAACTCCCTTTGACCCGTCTTCCACCAAAGATGTTTTCGGAACAACGTGATAGATGGTGAGCCCGTCGCCGTTTTTATGTCCAAGCTAACGATATAATTCGTACATAAGTTTTAAAAAAACCCATTGGTACAAGCCTGCCACCTGGGGGTCGAACTCGGGTCTCTTGGCCCGAAATTCCGACCACCCAACCACTCGGCTATCGTGACTTTTCCTTTCCTCCTTCCTTTCTTTCCTTTAATCTTTATAATCTTATAATCTTTATTATTTATACAATATATTTTTATATAATACCTCAAAGTACTTATGGGCGGAATTAGAATCCGTCGTACCGTCACGCTCAGTTTTTGTTTAGTTTATTTACAGAAAACATTCCTGTTTCGACGCTGGTAAGGCAGCGGGAAATAGACTTATATAAATTTTGAAATATTTGAGATGAGTTAACATTTTGAACGTCGTACATTTCGTGTTCGTGGTGTAATAAAACTGCACAATAGAAGCCGCGGCGGCACGGACGAGGATAATTTACTTTTACCACTAACTTCAGCCATTGTTCTACGTTATAGATGGAGCGGAATATATTTAAAATATGAAATTTAGTAAATGAAAATTTTATACACATGTTTCAGCGTGTTATTTAAAAATTCCCATAGTGGACTTTAATTCCCGGAGAAAAAGGCAGCCTATTTCTGTCTGTCTGGAGACCAACGAAGGTACTGATCAAAATCCGTACCGCGAAAATTCAGAAATATATGACTTAAACTATTCAACGCCATGCTATGCATTTCCAAATTCTTATGTACCCTATACCAGGCCCTGGTATTGAGTACATAAGAATTTGGAAAGGCCCTGTTGGAAAGAAAAAGAAGTGAATGACAAAAATATTTTTCTGCTTTGTTATTATATTTATTATAACTGCTGATATCAGTAAGACGCCAAAAACCCCTCATTTACTCTATAAACTTTTTGTCGGATTATGTCTACCTACACATAGAATAAAATTTTATAATCCATCGAGTTAGTTTCGGAGTTCCTTCGATTTTCGAATGTGCGTTTCGGGGCCCCCATGATTCACTCCAGTATTATGATAAAGACAGTACTGAAACTTGGAAAATCCTATTAAAATCTGTTCAAGCGGTTCGACGTGATTGAGCAACAAACATTCAAACATCTAACCAATTGTTTGATTCCTTGTTCAAATACGAGTATTATTAAGTATCCTAAGATTTATCCAGAAGAAATTCAATTAAACAGTATTTAGCCAGATGATAGATGCCTGCGGGATAAAACTTGGCTACAGACCGGCTGTCTGTTTATCAAGATAATGATAACGGAAAAATACTTTGAAAAATTACCTACACATTTATATACATTTGAAATATATCAGAGAAAATAACATTAAAGCTAAAATAAAATAACGTAATTTTTAAACATTAATTTTCAATTGGTATTATTTTATTTCGCAGCGTGTTTTTGGCACGTCTGATTCATGGCCGCCAGTAAATCACCCTGCCGTAAGTGTTTTCCAACTGCGTAATGCGCTGCAAGCTCAACTCCTGCCTTCGGCGCACATTGTTAAACGTTGCAATGATTT
Organism: Sericinus montela; assembly: GCA_029286605.1. Lineage (NCBI taxonomy): Eukaryota > Metazoa > Arthropoda > Insecta > Lepidoptera > Papilionidae > Sericinus > Sericinus montela. The sequence goes on from JAGSMR010000249.1 coordinate 56,398, forward strand.
ATATGATAATGATATTAAGAAATAATATCTTAATAAAATAAACCTATTAGTTGAGATATTTAACTTTTTACAGCTTTTTTCTCATCGTTAAATTTCTCAGCTTTTAATTAAAATTATGCTTTTAATAATTATGTAATAACACTGAAGTATCAGTCAGTTTGATATAAATTTGTTTGATCAAACCTCCTCTCCTGCAATCTATCAATTGGCGACCGTAGTACAAGATAGTTTGGGTCTGACCATAGAATTTAGTTCGGTGAGAGAATTTCGGTATGGTATTTTTTCAGACGTTTATCTCTCCTATCTGTAGGCAATGACATTTTCAAGACTTTACCCTTAATCTTCTCTTTCGACTGTCTCGTGAACAATGGAGTTGATATCCTTAGATCCAGATAAAAACGTTTCAGATGCTGTAGACAAATACTACATATACTTTCATCAAAAAAATTCCTTGATTCCTTGTGATTGGGATCTAAACTCTAATCAAAGATGAGAGTTTAATCCCTGTTTAAAAACAAAATAAAATAAAATAAATATCTTCACGCTATTCCCCATACAGGGGTAGACACAGGTCTAGTCTTGAAAATTAAGTCCCTTCGACCCACCTTCCACCGAAGATATTTTCTGGTCAACGTTACAGATGCTGAGTCCGTCGCCTGCCAATTGGGGATCGAACTCGGGGCTCTTGACTCGAAATTCCGGCCACCTAACCACTCGGGTATCGTCACTTTTCCTTATTTGAAGTATTACTAATAGAGTTCCGTTATCCCAGTATGCCAAATAATCTTCGGTGAGAGGTGTATAATTATTTATATGTATAATTATTTCCCAACTGCGTAATGCGCTGCAAGCTCAACTCCTGCCTTCGGCGCACATTGTAAAACGTTGCAATGATTTATATGATAATGATATTAAGAAATAATATCTTAATAAAATAAACCTATTAGTTGAGATATTTAACTTCTTACAGCTTTTCTCATCGTTAAATTTCTCAGCTTTTAATTAATATTATGCTTTTAATAATTATGTAATAACACTGAAGTATCAGTCAGTTTGATATAAATTTGTTTGATCAAACCTCCTCTCCTGCAATCTATCAATTGGCGACCGTAGTACAAGATAGTTTGGGTCTGACCATAGAATTTAGTTCGGTGAGAGAATTTCGGTATGGTATTTTTTCAGACGTTTATCTCTCCTATCTGTAGGCAATGACATTTTCAAGACTTTACCCTTAATCTTCTCTTTCGACTGTCTCGTGAACAATGGAGTTGATATCCTTAGATCCAGATAAAAACGTTTCAGATGCTGTAGACAAATACTACATATACTTTCATCAAAAATTCCTTGATTCCTTGTGATTGGGATCTAAACTCTAATCAAAGATGAGAGTTTAATCCCTGTTTAAAAACAAAATAAAATAAAATAAATATCTTCACGCTATTCCCCATACAGGGGTAGACACAGGTCTAGTCTTGAAAATTAAGTCCCTTCGACCCACCTTCCACCGAAGATATTTTCTGGTCAACGTTACAGATGCTGAGTCCGTCGCCTGCCAATTGGGGATCGAACTCGGGGCTCTTGACTCGAAATTCCGGCCACCTAACCACTCGGGTATCGTCACTTTTCCTTATTTGAAGTATTACTAATAGAGTTCCGTTATCCCAGTATGCCAAATAATCTTCGGTGAGAGGTGTATAATTATTTATATGTATAATTATTTCCCAACTGCGTAATGCGCTGCAAGCTCAACTCCTGCCTTCGGCGCACATTGTAAAACGTTGCAATGATTTATTTAACTTTCGTGTTCGGTGTATATAATATCTATCTATATATATATATATATATATATATATATATATATATATATATATATATATATATATATATATATATATATATATGTATATATATATATATATATATATATATATATATATATGTATATATATATATATATATAATAACTTAGAGTTCGAAGAAGGACAGTAATCGACTTAGAGTATCGATTAGTAATTAATTAAATATGTTCTAATTTTGACTACAGAACGGGCCTCTAATTCACGATGAACCCGCTGTCAAATAAGCAATATTTCAATTGTTTTCATAATTTATCTTACACATTTTAATCGGAGGAATAAAAAAAAATTAAATTTAACGTAAATGATAACATATTTCAGTTTAAACTAAATAATTCTTTATCCAGTCCATGGCTGGTAGGCTCTTATCTATAGAATTAGCGACTGATTTATTAAAATCGTAAACAACTTAGTTTCACACGATAAATAATTCACGAAATTACGTTGATGAAGTCGGCGATGAAGTCACGAGAGCGGAGTGGTTGGGTGATCGGTATTAGAGTCAATCTCATGGCTCGAACTCATGGGTTTGTTTAAAATCTTATGTACGGTTTATATCTTAGATATTTTTTTGAAAAAATGAACGGAGAGGAATTAATAAACTTCAAAGAAACTCTGTATTACGAATGACGTGAAGATATCTTATTATTTATTTCATATTAAAGAGTCCCGATAGCCGAGTGGTTGGGTGGTCGGAATTTCGAGTCAAGAGACTAAATTCGAACCGCAGGTGACGAGCTCGTACCTATGGGTTTTCAAAACTTATGTACGAATGATATCCTTGGTTTGGGCATAAAGACGGGCTCACCACTTGTCACGTGGTCCCGAAAATATCTCCTGTGGAAGGTAGGTCAATGGGACCTAATTGTCTAGACTAGACCTTTGCTTTAAAATAAAAACTGCATCATAATGTGAATAATATGATAAACATTTACATAATGACACAGCCTACTACCGCGAAGGCACTGACAGGTGTGCCAAGCAAAACATATATATTCATGACTAAGGGTAAGGGCTTGAAATAGCTTTTAGCAATGGTGTACCATAAAAGAATCCACAAAAAGCTTTATAGAGGAGTTTTATTCAGATCATTGAGCTTATCTAGGAGTCCGTGGAAGATAAATCGTCTCATCCGTAACCGCACACAAAGAACTTACGAAATTTATAAATGCCGGTTAGTGTGGGCTTCGTATATATATGTCGAACAAACCGGAACCCTTTTGTATATAACAGAATCGGTGTAGATAAGAAATTACAGTTTCTACAAACGTTATCACACTTTTTCAGTTAACTTAAATTTCTTATTAAATTAAAAGAAATTGAAAAAATCAACCTGTTCCGACAGGAGGTATTAGCGTTCCTACGATACGGCAGAGATCGCAGGTTCGAATCTAGTCCGTGTCAGTTGAATTTTTAACTTCTCTTTAATTTAATATCAGAAATTCCAGCATGATTTTCATACTTAAAAATCAGTTCATACTTAAAAAAGTCGTTTAGATGACACTATCTAGACAAACTTGGCATGTAAAAAATATTTAAAAACATAGTATAAATCAATACTACTATTTAAATACTAAACATTTAAATATATAAAGTTAACTTTACTAGTATTCCTGTTAGCCACTTCAATGCAATGCTTGTGTCTAGAGTTGGTTTACGTAAATATACGAAAGGCGGAGCCTGAACCTGCGACGCTATGTTTCGCAGTCCGCTCCTTAAATCAGTAGGCTATTGCCACTGACAACACAAAATATTATAACAAAAAGTACATGATGTCTGGCACCAAGATTGCCTGCCCTCTTGCCGTACGTGGCGATTATGACAAACCCTCCCAAGCCGAAGCCTATGTCCAGTAGTGGACTTTAACAAGCAGTTGAGTATGTACATACATACAAAACTATATAACTGTTACTTATTAACAACGTAAACATTAAACTCTCTTTCTAAAGGATCTTAATTCCCAAACAGACAAAGTGGTACAACCTAAATTAACACTAACATTAAGCCTTGGATTCATTACTGACCTTATTATAGTTTAAATTAAATCTTCTCAGCAATTTAAGGGGATTCCCGCAAAAACACTAGATCATGTACAACTTAATGGCTTAAACTTATGATTGAAAAGTCATTTAGGTAAAGAATATACATAATTTTACGACATTATTTTTTTTTCCTTTATTAAGAAAAAGAAACAATTATACATGAAACAAATAATTATACGTGAGAGGTGGGTTGAAACCTTTCAACCCACCTCTCACCGAAGATTATTTGGCATACTGGGATAACGGAACTCTATTAGTAATACTTCAAATAAGGAAAAGTGACGATACCCGAGTGGTTGGGTGGTCGGAATTTCGAGTCAAGAGACTGAATTCGAACCGCAGGTGACAGGCTCGTATCAATGGGTTTTTTTAAAAAACTTATGTACGAATTATATCCTTGGCATAAAGACGGGCTCACCACCTATCACGTTGTCCCGAAAATATCTCCTGTGGAAGGTAGGTCAAAGGGACTTAATTGTCTAGACTAGACCTTTGCTTTAAAATAAAAAACTGCATCATAATGTGAATAATATGATAAACATTTACATAATGACACAGCCTACTACCGCGAAGGCACTGACAGGTGTGCCAAGCAAAACATATATATTCATAACTAAGCGTAAGGGCTTGAAATAGCTTTTACCAATGTGGTGTACCATAAAAAAATCCACAAAAGCTTTATAGAGGAGTTTTATTCAGATCATTGAGCTTATCTAGGAGTCCGTGGAAGATAAATCGTCTCATCCGTAACCGCACACAAAGAACTTACGAAAGTTATAAATGCCGGTTAGTGTGGGCTTCGTATATATATGTCGAACAAACCGGAACCCTTTTGTATATAACAGAATCGGTGTAGATAAGAAATTACAGTTTCTACAAACGTTATCACACTTTTCAGTTAACTTAAATTTCTTATTAAATTAAAAGAAATTGAAAAAATCAACCTGTTCCGACAGGAGGTATTAGCGTTCCTACGATACGGCAGAGATCGCAGGTTCGAATCTAGTCCGTGTCAGTTGAATTTTTTAACTTCTCTTTAATTTAATATCAGAAATTCAACATGATTTTCATACTTAAAATCAGTTCATACTTAAAAAAGTCGTTTAGATGACACTATCTAGACAAACTTGGCATGTAAAAATATTTAAAAACATAGTATAAATCAATACTACTATTTAAATACTAAACATTTAAATATATAAAGTTAACTTTACTAGTATTCCTGTTAACCACTCCAATGCAATGCTTGTGTCTAGAGTTGGTTTACGTAAATAGTCTAATGGCGGAGCCCGAACCTGCGACGCCATGTTTCGCAGTCCCCACCTAAACCATTAGGCTATTGCCGCTTACTATTAACTCAAAATATTATAACAAAAAGTACATGATGTCTGGCACCACGATTGCCTGTCCTCTTGCCGTACGTGACGATTATAAAAAACCCTCCCAAGCCGAAGTCTATGTGCAGTTGTGGACTATAACAAGCGGTTCAGTATGTACGTACATACAAAATGATATAACTGTTACTTATTAACAACGTGAACATGAAACTCTCTTTCTAAAGGATCTTAATTCCCAAACAGACAAAGTGGTACAACCTAAATTAACACTAACATTAAGCCTTGGATTCATTACTGACCTTATTATAGTTTAAATTAAATCTTCTCAGCAATTTAAGGGGATTCCCGCAAAAACACTAGATCATGTACAACTTAATGGCTTAAACTTATGATTGAAAAGTCATTTAGGTAAAGAATATACATTATTTTACGACATTATTTTTTTTTCCTTTATTAAGAAAAAGAAACAATTATACATGAAACAAATAATTATACGTGAGAGGTGGGTTGAAACCTTTCAACCCACCTCTCTCAGGTATTTGGCATACTGGGATAACGGAACTCTATTAGTAATACTTCAAATAAGGAAAAGTCACGATAGCCGAGTGGTTGGGTGGTCGGAATTTCGAGTCAAGAGACTAAATTCGAACCGCAGGTGACAGGCTCGTACCTATGGGTTTTCAAAACTTATGTACGAATGATATCCTTGGTTTGGGCATAAAGACGGGCTCACCACTTGTCACGTGGTCCCGAAAATATCTCCTGTGGAAGGTAGGTCAATGGGACCTAATTGTCTAGACTAGACCTTTGCTTTAAAATAAAAAACTGCATCATAATGTGAATAATATGATAAACATTTACATAATGACACAGCCTACTACCGCGAAGGCACTGACGGGTGTGCCAAGCAAAACATATATATTCATGACTAAGGGTAAGGGCTTGAAATAGCTTTTAGCAATGGTGTACCATAAAAGAATCCACAAAAGCTTTATAGAGGAGTTTTATTCAGATCATTGAGCTTATCTAGGAGTCCGTGGAAGATAAATCGTCTCATCCGTAACCGCACACAAAGAACTTACGAAATTTATAAATGCCGGTTAGTGTGGCTTGCATATATATACGAAGCCCGCACTAACCGGCGTTTATAACTTTCGTAAGTTCTTTGTGAGCGGTGACGGATGAAACGATTTATCTTCCACGGACCCGTAGATAAGCTCAATGATCTGAATAAAACTCCTCTATAAAGCTTTTGTGCAATTTTTAAATTTTAAAGTAACTTGTATAAGTCTGAGATTAAATTAAATAATGAGCTGGTTAATTATATTAATGAAATATATAATAAAAATCTTCACATTATCGCAATTCGAGAAAGACAATTAATTCCTTTCCGTTCGTTTTTTTTTTTTTCAAAAACATTTCTCAGATATAAACCATACTTAAGTTTTTAAACAAACCCATAGGTATGAGCCTTGAGATCGAGCTCGGGTCTCTTGACCCTAATTCCGATCACCCAACCACTCGGCTTTTCATCAACGTAATTTTGTGAACTATTTATCGTGTGAAACTAAGTTGTTTACAATTTTAATAAATCAGTCGCTTAACTCTATAGATAGAAGAGCCTACCAGCCACGGACAGGACATAGATAAAGAGTTATTTAGTTTAAACCGAAATGTATTTTCAATTACATTAAATTTACGCTTTTTTTATTTATGAAAACTATTGAAATATTGCTTATTTGATAGCAGGTTTATCGTGAACTAGAGGCCCGTTCTATGGTCAAATTAGAAAAGAATTTAATATATGTCTCATCGATATTCTAAGTCGATTACGTCCTTATTCTAACTCTGCCTGGGTTTTTTTTTTGTGCAATTTTTTTATGGTACACCATTGGTAAAAGCTTTTTCAAGCCCTTACGCTTAGTTATGAATATATATGTTTTGCTTAGCACACCCGTCAGTGCCTTTGCGGTAGTAGGCAGTGTACTCGTAATTATGTAAATGTTAAGTATAGCATATTATTTACATTATGATGCAATTTTTTAAATTTTAAAGTAACTTGTATAAGTCTGAGATTAAATTAAATAATGAGCTGGTTAATTATATTAATGAAATATATAATAAAAATCTTCACGTTATCGCAATTCGAGAAAGACAATTAATTCCTTTCCGTTCGTTTTTTTTTTTTCAAAAACATTTCTCAGATATAAACCATACTTAAGTTTTTAAACAAACCCATAGGTATGAGCCTTGAGATCGAGCTCGGGTCTCTTGACCCTAATTCCGATCACCCAACCACTCGGCTTTTCATCAACGTAATTTTGTGAACTATTTATCGTGTGAAACTAAGTTGTTTACAATTTTAATAAATCAGTCGCTTAACTCTATAGATAGAAGAGCCTACCAGCCACGGACAGGACATACATAAAGAGTTATTTAGTTTAAACCGAAATGTATTTTCAATTACATTAAATTTACGCTTTTTTTATTTATGAAAACTATTGAAATATTGCTTATTTGATAGCAGGTTTATCGTGAACTAGAGGCCCGTTCTATGGTCAAATTAGAAAAGAATTTAATATATGTCTCATCGATATTCTAAGTCGATTACGTCCTTATTCTAACTCTGCCTGGGTTTTGATCGAATACTTTAAAAAATTAATGCTTACTATTAAATAACTATGATAGGCAATAATAATGGTTACAATAAACGTTTAGTATTTTTTGGAAATAAAATATAGCCCATATTAGTCACTTATAATTTAGCTTTCAGGTGAAATAGGGGCCAGCCATGCATGCGTTCAAGCCACCGTTACTAAGTCCCACCGCCACAACACAGGAACACAATCTCGGGGTATTCTGTATAAGTACCTTTTGTATGTAAAATTTTCCCGGTTCTCTACTTTAGGCTATATACAAGATGTTAGAAGGAGCTCTATATAAATAATGTTATTTTTTGTAAAATCTTACAAAAATAAGATCATACAGAAATAAAACTATATCTAAATCTCAGATTTGCTTTGTATAATGTAATTAGAAGAGATATAATGTAAAAGATGTAGGAATACATGTACAAAACAATATCTTAGGTATAAAATATAATGCATACATGTACATATAGTTCTGCTGCGGATATCATCGTTGCGGATTCTGTCACGCAGAGAAACACCCGACATAGCCCTCTCCATGGCCCGCTGAGCAACTTTGAGCTTCCACATCCGGCCAGCAGTGAAGGACCATGTCTCAGTTCCGTAGGTCATCACTGGCAACACGCACTGGTTGTATACTTTGCTTTTAAGGTTTTGAGGTATACTTGACGAGAAGATATGGCGTAATTTCCCGAACGCTGCCCAACCGAGTTGGATTCGCCGATTGACCTCTGGATCAAAGTTGGACTTACCTAGTTTGACAATTTGTCTCAGATATACGTATTCGTCAACAACTTTGAGCGTAGTGTTCCCAACAATAACCGGCATTGGTCTGACATGGCCTTAAACATGACCTTAGTCTTTTCCATGTTCATCTAAAGACCAACCCGTTGAGAAACACTATTGACGTCATTGAGCATAGTGCTAAGCTCCTCAAGCGACCCTGTCATTAGAACTATGTCATCGGCAAACCGAAGGTGAAGTGATGAATTCGCCATTGATGTTCACACCGTATCCTTTCCAGTTCAGTAGCTTGAAAACATCTTCCAACACAGCGGTGAAGAGTTTCAGGGATACATATATATATGACGTCTCCCTGTCTTACACCTTTCTGCAATTAGATAGGTTTCGTGCTCTGGTCCTGTACTCGGATACACATCGTAGCCTCATCGTATAAGCATTTCAATACTTCGATATACCTATAGTCTATCTGACATCGCTGAAGAGCCTGTAACACCGCCCAAATTTCGACAGAATCAGAGGCTTTCATAGTCCACCGCCACAACACAGGAACACAATCTCGGGGTATTCTGTATAAGTATCTTTTGTATGTAAAATTTTCCCGGTTCTCTACTTTAGGCTATATACAAGATGTTAGAAGGAGCTCTATATAAATAATGTTATTTTTTGTAAAATCTTACAAAAATAAGATCATACAGAAATAAAACTATATCTAAATCTCAGATTTGCTTTGTATAATGTAATTAGAAGAGATATAATGTAAAAGATGTAGGAATACATGTACAAAACAATATCTTAGGTATAAAATATAATGCATACATGTACATATAGTTCTGCTGCGGATATCATCGTTGCGGATTCTGTCACGCAGAGAAACACCCGACATAGCCCTCTCCATGGCCCGCTGAGCAACTTTGAGCTTCCACATCCGGCCAGCAGTGAAGGACCATGTCTCAGTTCCGTAGGTCATCACTGGCAACACGCACTGGTTGTATACTTTGCTTTTAAGGTTTTGAGGTATACTTGACGAGAAGATATGGCGTAATTTCCCGAACGCTGCCCAACCGAGTTGGATTCGCCGATTGACCTCTGGATCAAAGTTGGACTTACCTAGTTTGACAATTTGTCTCAGATATACGTATTCGTCAACAACTTTGAGCGTAGTGTTCCCAACAATAACCGGCATTGGTCTGACATGGCCTTAAACATGACCTTAGTCTTTTCCATGTTCATCTAAAGACCAACCCGTTGAGAAACACTATTGACGTCATTGAGCATAGTGCTAAGCTCCTCAAGCGACCCTTTCATCAGAACTATGTCATCGGCAAACCGAAGGTGAGTGATGAATTCGCCATTGATGTTCACACCGTATCCTTTCCAGTTCAGTAGCTTGAAAACATCTTCCAACACAGCGGTGAAGAGTTTCAGGGATACATATATATATGACGTCTCCCTGTCTTACACCTTTCTGCAATTAGATAGGTTTCGTGCTCTGGTCCTGTACTCGGATACACATCGTAGCCTCATCGTATAAGCATTTCAATACTTCGATATACCTATAGTCTATCTGACATCGCTGAAGAGCCTGTAACACCGCCCAAATTTCGACAGAATCAGAGGCTTTCATAGTCCACCGCCACAACACAGGAACACAATCTCGGGGTATTCTGTATAAGTACCTTTTGTATGTAAAATTTTCCCGGTTCTCTACTTTAGGCTATATACAAGATGTTAGAAGGAGCTCTATATAAATAATGTTATTTTTTGTAAAATCTTACAAAAATAAGATCATACAGAAATAAAACTATATCTAAATCTCAGATTTGCTTTGTATAATGTAATTAGAAGAGATATAATGTAAAAGATGTAGGAATACATGTACAAAACAATATCTTAGGTATAAAATATAATGCATACATGTACATATAGTTCTGCTGCGGATATCATCGTTGCGGATTCTGTCACGCAGAGAAACACCCGACATAGCCCTCTCCATGGCCCGCTGAGCAACTTTGAGCTTCCACATCCGGCCAGCAGTGAAGGACCATGTCTCAGTTCCGTAGGTCATCACTGGCAACACGCACTGGTTGTATACTTTGCTTTTAAGGTTTTGAGGTATACTTGACGAGAAGATATGGCGTAATTTCCCGAACGCTGCCCAACCGAGTTGGATTCGCCGATTGACCTCTGGATCAAAGTTGGACTTACCTAGTTTGACAATTTGTCTCAGATATACGTATTCGTCAACAACTTTGAGCGTAGTGTTCCCAACAATAACCGGCATTGGTCTGACATGGCCTTAAACATGACCTTAGTCTTTTCCATGTTCATCTAAAGACCAACCCGTTGAGAAACACTATTGACGTCATTGAGCATAGTGCTAAGCTCCTCAAGCGACCCTTTCATCAGAACTATGTCATCGGCAAACCGAAGGTGAGTGATGAATTCGCCATTGATGTTCACACCGTATCCTTTCCAGTTCAGTAGCTTGAAAACATCTTCCAACACAGCGGTGAAGAGTTTCAGGGATACATATATATATGACGTCTCCCTGTCTTACACCTTTCTGCAATTAGATAGGTTTCGTGCTCTGGTCCTGTACTCGGATACACATCGTAGCCTCATCGTATAAGCATTTCAATACTTCGATATACCTATAGTCTATCTGACATCGCTGAAGAGCCTGTAACACCGCCCAAATTTCGACAGAATCAGAGGCTTTTTCATAGTCCACATACGCCAGACATAATGGTAGATTGTAGCATCATATTGTACATATAGGGATACATATTGTAGCCGACATAGCCATGAGGATTAGCACGCTGAAGTGGCAATGGGCCGGCCACATGGCTCGTAGAACGGACAACCGTTGAGGAAGAAAAGTTATCGAGTGGCAGCCTCGTTCTGGCAAGCGCAGTGTTGGACATCCCCCCGCAAAATGGAGTGACGACCTGCACAACATTGCGGGAAGTGGATGGATGCAGGTGGCTCGGGATCGTTCTCTGTGGAAATCTTTGGGGGAGGTCTATGTTCAGCAGTGGAATGTTGATAGACTGTACAGAAGAAGAAGAAGAAGATGTATATATAGATATTTAACTACGTAAATATGCAATAAGACGGGTATTGGCTCATAGGAAATTAATTAAAGTTACAAAAAATGTGAAATTAATTTATTATTGAGAATTATTGGGATAATACATAGTATATACACCGAACAGGGACGTTTAATAAATCATTGCATTGTTTTACAATGTTAATAATTAAAAAAAAGTCACGATAGCCGAGTGGTTGGGTGGTCGGAATTTCGAGTCAATAGACCCGAGTTCGATCCCCAGTTGGCAGGCTCGTACCAATGGGTTTTTCAAAAACTTATGTACGAATATCGTTGGCTTGGACATAAAGGCGGCGACGGGCTCACCACCTGTCACGTTGTCCCGAAAATATCTTCGGTGAAAGGTGGGTCGAAGGGACTTAATTGTCTAGACTCGGCCTCTGTCTACCCCTGTATTGGGAATTGCGTGAAGATATTTTATTTATTTTTTTAATGAAAATAATATAACTTTATTATGCATCATGGAATAAAAAAAAATCATTAGAAGGTACAATGGACAACCTTATGACAAAAAGTAATATCTTCTAGGTAATCTTCGGGTGGACAGGAACTTAAAGGTATAATATGTATATAAATACATAAATGTAACAATATAAACTTTGATGTGATATTTTTCGGTGTTTCTCTGCGTGATAGAATACGTAACGAATACATCCGCTACAGAATCGTAGCTCGTAGAACTAACAACTATAGGGGAACAAAGACTCTCTTTCTTTACAGGCAAACACAGTGTAGGGCAACGCCCCCCCTCGAGATAGAGCGACGACACGACGATAGAGCGGCACAATGTTGTTGAGTCGATGGATGCAGATGATGTGATACGGATGGACCGTTCTAAGAGGTAATCTTTGATGTTCAACAGTAATCTTTTCAAGCTGTTATCTTTCGTTAGCCTATGATATCTCAAAAAGCTTTTGCTTTTCGCGGAAAGATAAGCTATGGCATATGCCCACACCATTTAGCTCCGTACAATTACACCTACATACTCACTCAGTGTTTTGAAACTCCTAACGAAAAATAAAAAAGCAATCTTAGTAGCTAATTTAAAATCCTACGATTTAGAGGAAAGGAAGGACAAAAGGTCAGGCGTGGCTAAGGTGTAATAATTACAACTGAGTACGTTTCCATTTTAAGTGTGAAAGATTTGTTTTTTAATTTCATAAATATGGCATCAGCTAGTATGTAATATTAATTAAGAATACATCGCAATGAAGTAACAGCAACGTGAGTCTATTTGATTATTTTTAATTCTCTGGAAACATTTCCCATTATCATTAGCACGCATATTCTTGACAGCTACAAATGAAACTTAATATCGTTTGTAATGGGGCGTCTATATTTTTGTTAACTAATGACCTCTGAAATAACCATAAGAATATTTTTAAGAGTCACGATAGCCGAATGGTTAGGTTTTCCAAATCAGAGTCAAGAAACCCGAGTTCGATTCTCAAGTTGGTATACTCCTACCCGTTACAGAAACTTATGTACGATTTATACCATTACTTTAAGACGGCAATAGGCTCAGTAACTGTCACGTTGTGGCAAAATGGTCATATAATTAGTGTACAATTAGAACAAAATTGTACTTGATTATTAAACTGTACTTGTACTATAATATAAAGTAGTAGGAAATCTTTCGTTCGCGGCTCATAATTCGCCTGTTCCCTTTTAAGAAAATATTTTATTAAGCGCGTTCAGTGTTTAAGAAAATATTTTATTAAGCGCGTTCAGTGTTTAAGAAAATATTTTATTAAGCGCGTTCAGTGTTTAAGAAAATATTTTATTAAGCGCGTTCAGTGTTTAAGAAAATATTTTATTAAGCGCGTTCAGTGTTTAAGAAAATATTTTATTAAGCGCGTTCAGTGTTTAAGAAAATATTTTATTAAGCGCGTTCAGTGTTTAAGAAAATATTTTATTAAGCGCGTTCAGTGTTTAAGAAAATATTTTATTAAGCGCGTTCAGTGTTTAAGAAAATATTTTATTAAGCGCGTTCAGTGTTTAAGAAAATATTTTATTAAGCGCGTTCAGTGTTTAAGAAAATATTTTATTAAGCGCGTTCAGTGTTTAAGAAAATATTTTATTAAGCGCGTTCAGTGTTTAAGAAAATATTTTATTAAGCGCGTTCAGTGTTTAAGAAAATATTTTATTAAGCGCGTTCAGTGTTTAAGAAAATATTTTATTAAGCGCGTTCAGTGTTTAAGAAAATATTTTATTAAGCGCGTTCAGTGTTTAAGAAAATATTTTATTAAGCGCGTTCAGTGTTTAAGAAAATATTTTATTAAGCGCGTTCAGTGTTTAAGAAAATATTTTATTAAGCGCGTTCAGTGTTTAAGAAAATATTTTATTAAGCGCGTTCAGTGTTTAAGAAAATATTTTATTAAGCGCGTTCAGTGTTTAAGAAAATATTTTATTAAGCGCGTTCAGTGTTTAAGAAAATATTTCCTTATAAATAAATAAATATATAAATATCTTCACGCAATTCCCAATACAGGGGTAGACAGAAGTCTAGTCTAGACAATTAAGTCCCTTTGACCCACCTTCCACCGAAGATATTTTCGGGACAACGTGACAGGTGGTGAGCCCGTCGCCGCCTTTTATGTCCAAGCCAACGATACAATTCGTACATAAGTTTTTGAAAAAACTCATTGGTACTGCCACCTGGGGATCGAACTCGGGTCTCTTGACTCGAAATTCCGACCACCCAACCACTCGGCTATCGTGACTTTGAATAATTTAAGGATTAAATTAAGCATTAGTATAAACAGAAATTGAAGTCACCAGAGAGCTCATGTTCAGTAGTGGACATCCGATAATCTGTATTGATCATTATATAATAGCCGAATTGGGCCATTGAAATTCTAGTCAAGAGACCCGAGTTCGATTCTCAAGTTGGTATACTCCTACCCGTTACGGAAACTTATGTACGATTTATACCATTACTTTAAGACGGCAATAGGCTCAGTAACTGTCACGTTGTGGCAAAAATGGTCATATAATTAGTGTACAATTAGAACAAAATTGTACTTGATTATTAAACTGTACTTGTACTATAATATAAAGTAGTAGGAAATCTTTCGTTCGCGGCTCATAATTCGCCTGTTCCCTTTTAAGAAAATATTTTATTAAGCGCGTTCAGTGTTTAAGAAAAATATTTCCTTTATAAATAAATAAATAAATATATAAATATCTTCACGCAATTCCCAATACAGGGGTAGACAGAGGTCAAGTCTAGACAATTAAGTCCCTTTGACCCACCTTCCACCGAAGATATTTTCGGGACAACGTGACAGGTGGTGAGCCCGTCGCCGCCTTTATGTCCAAGCCAACGATGAAATTCGTACATAAGTTTTTTGAAAAACTCATTGGTACTGCCACCTGGGGATCGAACTCAGGTCTCTCGACTCGAAATTCCGACCACCCAACAACTCGGCTATCGTGACTTCGTGACTTTAATTCTAATAAGACCACTTGGGTCAGCTTTGAACAATAATATTCATAAAGAAACCATTCAGAATTGAATAATTTGCCCATAAGTTTGCATTTTGTTGTCCATAAATATTTTTATGAGGTTTTTTTCATTATTTTATCAGAATCTGCAACGATTGCCGCGTAATTGGGAGATCGGCAATTGGGCGACCCTAGTTCGAACCCCAGGAGGCTTTTTTCGAAACTTATACGATGAATATTGATGGCCATTGACTGTCAAGTTGTTTCAAACAAGCCGCCATGAAATGTGCGTAGAAGGAACTGGATTGTCTAGACCTCTGCCTACAGCAATTGGGAGACTATTTGAATACCGGTGAAGATAAAAATGCAATTAAACAGAATTTGCGCAAGATTTAATATTTATACATTAAACTGAATGGATTAAAAAATAGACTGTCCGCGCTGGGCAGAGTAATAGTTTTAATTGCAAAAATATTATATATTTACACATAATTAGTTAATTAAAGTTAAAAAAAGTCACAATAGCCGAGTGGTTGGGTCGGAATTTCGAGTCGAGAGACCCGAGTTCGATCCCCAAGTGGCAGGCTCGTACCAATGAGTTTTTCAAAAACTTACGTAAGAATTATATCGTTGGCTTGGACAGAAAGGCGGCGACGGGCTCACCACCTGTCACGTTGTCCCGAAAATATCTTCGGTGGAAGGTGGGTCGAAGGGACTTAATTGTCTAGACACGACCTCTGTCTACCGCTGTATTGGGAATTGCGTGAAGATATTTATTTCATTTATATTATAATTAGTTAAGTGGCCAGGTGTTCTCGTGGTGTATGTAAATGGTGTTACGAATATATCAACCC
The DNA here is from genome assembly GCA_029286605.1 of Sericinus montela. Classification (NCBI taxonomy): domain Eukaryota; kingdom Metazoa; phylum Arthropoda; class Insecta; order Lepidoptera; family Papilionidae; genus Sericinus; species Sericinus montela. The sequence goes on from JAGSMR010000249.1 coordinate 72,435, forward strand.
TCATTATTTTCTTGAAGTCACGATAGCCGACTGGTTGGGTCGTTGGAATTTCCAGTCGAGAGACCCGAGTTAAATCCCCAGGTGGCAGTACCAATGAGTTTTTCAAAAACTTATGTACGAATTAAATCATTGGCTTGGACATAAAGACGGCGATGGGTTTACCACGTGCCACGTTATCCCGAAAATATTTTCGGTGGAACCTCTGTCTACCCCTGTATTGGGATTTACGTGAAGATATTTTTTATTTATTTTTATTACTTTCTTGAATGTCGTAGGAGGCGACTAAGGCAGAAACTTTGAAAATGATGATAGCTACTCGTACCAGTAAATGCCGGTATCATCATCACGGAAAATTTTGAAGACGGCGACAGGCAGATATAGTACTGCGATTGCAATTCGCTTGGCAAGCGCGACCATTACGGAAAATTACACGTTTTCTTACAGGAGTAGATTTTTACGGGCCATTATGTATGTACGTATAAGTATAATAAAATGATGCAACGGTTAATTGTCACAGAGTTACTCGAAAAGTTTAATTTCAAAGCTACTGCTATCATATTTCATTGTAAAAATAGCCACATGTCACAAGTTTAAGAATATTTACCCAAAATCCAATGTACACTACAGTTTATGTCTTAATAAAAAGCTTGTTTTGTTCACGGGGAGTCCAATATGTTAGGGTATAAAATGGCATCAGAATTGTTTACTCAAATTTGTACGTATCAAAGTAAGCTTCAGCGTCTTTTGATCTGGATATAATTTATCCGGAAATCTATTAGTAAAACTTCAAATAAGAAAAAAAAGTCACGATAGCCGAGTGATTGTGTGGTCGGAATTTCGAGTCAAGAGACCCGACTTCGATCCCCAGTTGGCAGGCTCGTACCAATGGGTTTTTCAAAAACTTACGAACGTATTATATCGTTGGCTTGTACATAAAGTCGGCGACGGACTCACCACCCGTCATGATGTCACGAAAATATCTTCGGCGGAAGGTAGGTCGAAGCAACTTGATTGTCTAGACTAGACCTCTGTCTACCCTGTCGTAAGAGGTGATTAAGGGTAAAGTCTTGAAAATGCTATTGGCCACAAATAGGTGAGATAAACATCTAAAAAAATACCAGACCCAAACTATCTTGTACTACGATTGCCAATTGATAGATTGCAGGAGATAATTATGCAAGCTTTAAACAAATTTATACCAAACTGTCTGATACTTCAGTGTTATTAAAAGCTGAGAAATTTAACGATAAGAAAAAAGCTGGAAAAAGTTAAATTTCTCAACTAATAGGTTTATTTTATTAAGACATTATTTCAATTGAAATAGTGTTAGTAAGAAAGCTTATAAGAAATGGACAAAGAAAGAGTATAAATGAATACAATTTCTCGCTGCTGCCTGTCTTATTTCCGTTGTCAGGCACCAGCGATGAATTGCTATAAACCTCTTGTCCTTTTAGATTTGTCTTCGTTTTTCTCCGACGAGTATATTTGTACCGTTACTTATTGTTCTAACTTTTGCTGTTGTCACAGAATTACTTTTATCCTTATTTCCGGTTATTTGCAATATTTTTCAATGTTTTGTATTTAAATAGTAGTATGGATTTATACTATGTTATTAAATATTCTTTTACATGCTAAGTTTGCCTAGATAGTGCCATCTAAGCGATTTTTTTTTATTTATGAACTGATTTTTAAGTATGAAAATCATGCTAGACTTTCTGATATTAAATTAAAGAGAAGTTCAAAAAATTCAACTGACATGGACTAGATTCGAACCAGTGATCTCTGCCGTATCGTAGGAACGCTCTTACCTCCTGTCGGAAACGGTTGATTTTTTCAATTTCTTTTTAATTCAATAACAAATATAAGAAAACTGAAAAAGTGTGATAACATTTGAAGAAACAGTAATTTCTTATCTACACCAATTCTGTTACGTACAAAAAGGGTTCCGGTTAGTTCGCCATATACGAAGCCCGCACTAACCGGCATTTATAACTTTCGTAAGTTCTTTGTGTGCAGTGACGGATGAGACGATTTATCTTCCACGGACTCGTAGATAAGCTCAATGATCTGAATAAAACTCCTCTATAAAGCTATTGTGGATTTTTTTTTATGGTACACCATCGGTAAAAGATATTTCAAGCCCTTACGCTCAGTTATGAATATTTATGTATTGCTTAGCACACCCATCAGTGCCTTCGCGGTAGTAGGCAGTGTAATTATGGAAATGTTAAGCATATTATTCACATTATGATGCAATTATTTTTTAATTTTAAATAAAATCGTGTAAGTCTGAGATTAAATTAAATAATGAGCTGGTTAAAGAGATTAATGAAATATATAATAAACAATCAATAAATATCTTAATGCAATTCCCAATACAGGGGTAGACAGAGGTCTAGTCTAGACAATTAAGTCCCATTGACCTACCTTCCACAGGGGATATTTTCGGGACCACGTGACAGGTGGTGAGCCCGTCTTTATGCCCAAGCCAAGGATATCATTCGTACATAAGTTTTTGAAAAACCCATTGGTACGAGCCTGCCTCCTGCGGTTCGAATTCAATCTCTTGACTCGAAATTCCGACCACCCCACCACTCGGCTATCGGGACTCTTTAATTATGAAATATATAATAAGATATCTTCACGTCATTCGTAATACAGAGTTTCTCTGAGAGTTAATTAATTCCTTTCCGTTCATTTTTTCAAAAACATATGTAAGATATAAACCGTACATAAGTTTTTAAACAAAACCATGAGTTCGAGCCATGAGATTGAGCTCGGGTCTCATGACTCTAATTCCGATTACCCAACCACTCGGCTATCGTGACTTCATCGTCGACTTCATCAACGTAATTTCGAGAATTATTTATCGTGTGAAACTAAGTTGTTTACAATTTTAATAAATCAGTCGCTAATTCTATAGATAAGAGCCATGGACTGGACATAGCCGTAGATAAAGAATTATTTAGTTTAAACCAAAGTATGTTTTCATTTACGTTAAATTTACGGTTGTTTTTTTATTCCTCCGATTAAAATGTGTAAGATAAATTATGAAAACCATTGAATTATTGCTTATTTGACAGCGGATTCATCGTGAACTGGAGGCCCGTTCAGTAGTCAAAATTAGAACAGATTTAATTAATTACTAATCGATATTCTAAGTCGATTACTGTCCTTCTAACTCTAAGTCATTATTGAGAATTATTAGGATAATACATATTATATAAACCGAACACGAACGTTAAATAAATCATTGCATCGTTTTACAATGTGCGCCGAAGGCAGGAGTTGAGCTTGCAGCACATTACGCAGTTGGAAAACACTTACGACAAGGTGATTTACTGCCGGCCATGAATCAGACGTTCCAAAAACACGTTGCGAAATAAAATAATGCAAATTTAAAATTTATGCTTTAAAAAAAAGTCACGATAGCCGAGTGGAAGGGTGGTCGGAATTTCGAGTCGAAAGCTCGGGTCTTTCGATCGATCCCCAGGTGGCAGTAACAATGGGTTTTCAAAAAAAAACCTATGTACGATTCATATCGTTGGCTTGGACATAAAGACGGCGACGGGCTCACCACCTGTCACGTTGTCCCGAAATATCTTTGGTGGAAAGTGGGTCGAAGGGACTTAATTGTCTAGACTAAACATCTGTCTACCCCTGTATTGGGAATGGCGTGAAGATATTTTTGTATGTTTTAAAGGTTATGTTATTTCATTTTAGCTTTATTGTTATTTTCTCTGATATATTTCAAATCTATATAAATGTGTAGGTAATTTCTCAAAGTATTTTTCCGTTATCATTATCTTGATAAACAGACAGCCTGTCTGTAGCCAAGTTTTATCCCGCAGGCATCCATCATCTTGCTAAATACTGTTTAATTGAATTTCTTCTAGTTGCGTAAACACCGGTTTTCAAGGTGTCAAAAGGTCAATGTAGAAAAACCACTTTTTCTACATTTTCTTGGTTATAACCATGTCCAAATTAAGATGAAAATTGCATTTGAAATCTTCAAAGAACAGAACAAGTTATAGTGTGAAAAGACAGGTTATAGTGTAGTTGAATAAATTTAACGTTAGTTAAGTGGCTAGGTGTTCTCGTGGTGTGTGGTAATGGTGTACCGAATATATCAACCCCCGTTATTTTCTAGAAGTCACAATAGCCGGGTGGTTCGATGCTCGGAATTTCGAGTCGAGAGACCCGAGTTCGATCGCTTGAACAGATGTTAATAGAATTTTCCAAATAAATATTTTCAGTACTGTCTTTATCATAATACTGGAGTGAATCATGAGGGCCTGAAACGCACACTCGAAAATCGAACGAACTCCGAAACTAACTCGATAGACTATACAATTTTATTCTATGTTTAGGTAGACATAATCCGACAAAAAGTTTATAGAGTAAATGAGGGGTTTTTTAGCAACTTATTAATTTCAGCAATTATAATAAATATAATAACAAAGCCGAAAAATATTTTTGTCATACACTTTTTTACTTTCCAACAGGGCCTTTCCAAATTCTTATGTACTCAATACCAGGGCCTGGTATAGGCTAGCATGGCGTTGAATAGTTTAAGTCATAGATTTCTCTATTTTCGCGTTACCGATTTTGATCCGTACCTTCGGTAGTCTCCTGACAGAAATAGGCTGCCATTTTTTCCGGGAATTAAAGTACACTATGGGAATTTTTAAATAATACGCTGAAACAAGTGTATAAATAAGTGTACAAAATTAACATTTGCAAAATTTCATATTTTAAAAATATACCGCTCCATCTATAACGTAGAACAAAGGCTGAAGTGAGTTGTAAAAGTAAATTATCATCGTCCGTGCCGCCGCGGCATCTATTGTGGAATGTAAACACGAACACGAATAGTACGACGTTCAAAATGTTAACTCTTCACAAATATTTCCAAATTTATATAAGTCTATTTCCCGCTGCTTTACCCACGTTAAAACACGGATGTTTTCTGTAAATAAACTGAAGAAAAACTGAGTGTGGCGGTACGGCGGATTCGAATCCCGCCCATGAGTACTTTGATAAATAATAAAGATTATAAGATAATAAAGGATTAAAAATTCACGATGGCCGAGTGGTTAGGTGGTCGGAATATAGGGTCAAGAGGCCCGAGTTTAACCCCCAGGTGGCAGGCTTGTACCAATGGGTTTTTCATAAACTTATGTACGAGTTATATCGTTGGTTTGGACATAAAGACGGCGACGGGCTCACCATCTGTCACGTTGTCCCAAAAATATCTTTGATGGAAGGTGGGTCAAACGGACTAAATTGTCTAGACTAGACCTCTGTCTACCCCAATATTGGGAGTTTCGTGAAGATATTTATTTATCTTAAAGGATTGTACTTAACTTTCGCTTAAAATTGATGGATTAAAGTGAATTAAGAAACTCAAGGTCGTTTTCAGCAACAAGCTTTTCGCGTATGAACATATGATAGTTACAGATTAAATGAATAAAATAATTTATTTCTTGGAGTAAGCTCTCTAAATGTATACAAAATATTTTTCAATTCGTTGGAAACGTTTTCGAAAAAAAACAGTGCATAAATTTAAATGTGAATTTAATGTTTATTTTTATGCTAATGTTAGATATTTTACGGCTCAATGGCACTGCTATTAGTGACCGTGCCTTTGAAGGGTTACGGATTTAAATCCCATTAGAAGCAAATATTTATACAATAAATATTTTTTTTTAATAGAAAAGGGAGGGAAACGAGCAGGTGGCTCACGTGATGGTAAGTGATTACCGCCGCCCATAAACCGCAATACCAGAGGCATTGCAGATGCGTTGCCGGCCTTTGAGTGCCCCCTCCCCCTCCAGAATTGGAGGAGGGGGGTGTGTGTGGAATATGAACGTTTGTACTGGAGTCATTCATGTTTGTGTACATATGAATATTTATTTAAATAAATATGTATGTATTCACCATAATAACATTTTTTTTTAAAGATGAACTTATTACTAAAATTGAAAAGGGCGTGCTTCGATGGTTTGGGCACGTTGAGCGAATGAGTGGAGAATCGAATGGTGAAGAAAATATACAGCGCGAAAGTTGATATTAGAAGGCGTCGAGGTAGGCCGAATCTAACTTTCGAAGGCCACGTGAGCAAACTGCTCCAAGAGGGGAGGGTCAAGAGTACTCGGATACCGAGACGTGCATGTATGAAGAAAACGATGAATCTGAAAGAAGCGAAAAAGGTATGTAAGGATCGGATACCGAGACGTGCATGTATGAAGAAAACGATGAATCTGAAAGAAGCGAAAAAGGTATGTAAGGATCGTGACACTGGCGATCTGTTCTGTCTAGCTAACCCGTCAGGGATTGTGCGTGAATTTATTTATTTATTTATTTAAAGTTGTATTTGTTTCACAGCGTATAAAATTCATGTTTGGTAGATAATATGTATAAAAAGTTGTTAATGCCAATAAGGAAACTAAAATGTAACAATTTGTATAAAATAAAAATGCTGGGCATCTATGTGCTTCTGTGTAAAACTTTAGTACCATTACAATTTCTTTTAAAGTAGTTTTAATGTTTTAATACAATTATTTTTCAGGTCTTATTATTATATATACTGTACTCGGAAACAAAGACGATAGGCTCAATATCTGTCTTGATGTCCCAAAAAAGTTTTCGGTGGAAGGTGGGTCGAAAGGACTTAATTCTCTTGCCCTCTGTCTATCTGTCTTGTAATATCTCTGTACGTTTTAATATGCTCCAAGATATTTATATATCTTATATGTAACTAATAAGGTAGTTTAAACTATATTTAAAAAGAGACGATAGCCGAGTTGTTGGGTGGTCGGAATTTCGAGTCGAGAGACTTGAGTTCGATCCCCAGGTGGCAGTACCAATGAGTTTTTAAAAAACTTATGTACGAATTTCATCGTTGCCTTGGACATAAAGACGGCGACGGGCTCACCACCTGTCACGTTGTCCCAAAATATCTTTGATGGAAGGTGGGTCAAACGGACTAAATTGTCTAGACTAGACCTCTGTCTACCCCAATATTGGGAGTTTCGTGAAGATATTTATTTATTTAAAGTTGTATTTGTTTCACAGCGTATAAAATTCATGTTTGGTAGATAATATGTATAAAAAGTTGTTAATGCCAATAAGGAAACTAAAATGTAACAATTTGTATAAAATAAAATGCTGGGCATCTATGTGTTTCTGTGTAAAACTTTAGTACCATTACAATTTCTTTTAAAGTAGTTTTAATGTTTTAATACAATTATTTTTCAGGTCTTATTATTATATATACTGTACTCGGAAACAAAGACGATAGGCTCAATATCTGTCTTGATGTCCCAAAAAAAAAAAACCTATGTACGATTTATATTGTTCGCTTGGACATAACGACTGCGACGGCCTCACCACCTGTCACGTTGTCCCAAAAAATATCTTTGATGGAATGTGGGTCAAACGGACTAAATTGTCTAGACTAGACCTCTGTCTACCCCAATATTGGGAGTTTCGTGAAGATATTTATTTATTTATTTATTTATTTATTTATTTAAAGTTGTATTTGTTTCACAGCGTATAAAATTCATGTTTGGTAGATAATATGTATAAAAAGTTGTTAATGCCAATAAGGAAACTAAAATGTAACAATTTGTATAAAATAAAAATGCTGGGCATCTATGTGCTTCTGTGTAAAACTTTAGTACCATTACAATTTCTTTTAAAGTAGTTTTAATGTTTTAATACAATTATTTTTCAGGTCTTATTATTATATATACTGTACTCGGAAACAAAGACGATAGGCTCAATATCTGTCTTGATGTCCCAAAAAAGTTTTCGGTGGAAGGTGGGTCGAAAGGACTTAATTCTCTTGCCCTCTGTCTATCTGTCTTGTAATATCTCTGTTATGTATATGTAATATCTCTGTACGTTTTAATATGCTCCAAGATATTTATATATCTTATATGTAACTAATAAGGTAGTTTAAACTATATTTAAAAAGAGACGATAGCCGAGTTGTTGGGTGGTCGGAATTTCGAGTCGAGAGACTTGAGTTCGATCCCCAGGTGGCAGTACCAATGAGTTTTTAAAAAACTTTTGTACGAATTTCATCGTTGCCTTGGACATAAAGACGGCGACGGGCTCACCACCTGTCACGTTGTCCCGAAAATAATGATGATGAATAAATATATGATAAATGTGTATATATATATATATATATATATATATATATATATATATATATATATATATATATATATATATATATATATATATATATATATATATATATATATATATATATATATAGACATTTATCATACAGACATCAACTAATACGCCTCTACCTTAAGAAAGAATTTGCCATTTGCAAACGGATTTGGCGATCGCCGTACCAGACATCTTGCACCTTAAAGCTAAGTGAAGAATAGCGTGAATTTAGGACTTAAGAAATATTCATTATCGAATTAAATTGACTACCTAAAGCATTATTATAAAGCATCCGTTGACACTTTAACTAACGAAAGCACCTCTATCTCACACCTGTGTCATGGCCCGCAAGTTCCTGCCTCCGCGCTTTTTGATAAAGATTAATGACCCGAATTAGATGAAAACGTCTTTCCTATTCGCGACAACTCCGAGATGGATATTCAAAATTTACATTAAATTACTCTTCTTTTCATAAAAGGGGGCGAGGTAAGCAGAGGTGAAATAAAATCCAGTATGTATCATAAAACTGTGTAAATGTGTGTGATGCCAATGATAAGACGGATCTGGTCTTTCTTTCATGTAATTTAAGGTTGCTCGCCTGGACATTGTAAGAAGCAGAGAAATACCCGGGAGACCGATGGATGCTGCTGCGTCAGAACCATTCTTGGACTGCGTGATGGACTGAGGATCAAAAGTACATACAATATGTGACTTTGTCGTAAATTCTGTTAAAAAACAAAAAAGCACAACACTTTATGTAGCAATACGTATTCACATATATTTTTATGTCGCCTAAATTTGAAAGCAATCGATACTAATGTTGTCATCAAAACCCGGGCCATTTATCATACTACGTTAAAATGAAATTGATACTTTTTACGTCAAATAATACCTTGGATCCATAGCAATTTATCATACAGACATCAATTATTTATAACTTGAGATTAAAAATTTAAGCAGATATAACTTTTTGTATTAACTCGCAAGGCCACCTGTAAAGAGGCTAAAACAAATTAAGGCAACGTCACCGCTTTGTTTAATTATAATTGAATCAATTAATGAAATATAAATTTATTGTACACCACGGAATAAAAATTGCATTACAAGGTACAATGGGCGACCGGATTACCTTACACTAAAAGTGATCTCTTCCAATATTTATCTCGTAATATTGAGACGGTGTACACTTACACGAAAAGGATAGAAAACAATACAAAAGATTATTAAAATTGGTAAATATTCATATTAATAAAATAATATATCCTACATATATGTAAATACATAAATGTAACAATATAAAATAAAAATTTCAGATCAATATTTTTCGGTGTTTCTCTGCGTGATAGAATACGTAACGAATACATCCGGTACATAATCGTAGGTCGTAGAACTAACAACCGTAGGGGAACAAAGATTCTCGAGTAGCAACTTCATACGTAACGTAATGTAGGGCGGCCTCCCATGAGATAGAGCGACGACCTGCACAATGTTGCGGAGAGTCGATGGATGCAGATGACGTGATGCGGATGGACCGTTCTATGTGGCAGTCTTTGACGGAGACCTTTGTTTAGCAGTGGACTTTTGGTAGGCTGTTATCTGTTTAAAGCCTATGATGTTTTCAAAGCTTTTCACGTTAAGATAGGGTATGGTATATGCTCACACCGTTTAGCTTCGTACAAATAGACCTACATACTGACTCATTGTTACGAAACGCCAAACGAAAAATAAGAAATGAATCTTAGTAGGTACGTTATAATCCTACGATTCAAACGAAAGGAAAGACGAAAGGTCGGCTGTGGCTGAGGTGTAAATATTAAAACTGAGTACGTTTCCACAGTGAGAAAGTTTTGTTTTTTAATTTTTAATTTACATAAATATGACATAGGCGAAATTGTGCGGATCAGCTAGTATGTAATATTAATTAAGACTACATCGCAATGAAATAATACTAACGTGTGTCTGTTTCATTTTTTTTTTATGGAAAAGGGAGGCAAGCGAGCAGGTGGCTCTCGTGATGGTAAGTGATTACCGCCGCCCATGAACACCCGTAATACCAGAAGCATAGCTTAGATCGGCATCTATAGTCTGCTGATTAGTTATATTGTAAATGTCTTCGAACGATGACAGTAGTTCTAGGGATGACACTGTTAAACATTAATTTTTTTATTCTTTGGAAACATTTCCCATCATCATTAGCACGCACATGCAATAGGTGCGTCTTTATTTTTGTTTGGTTATTACCTCTGTAATAACCATTAAAAAAATTTTAAGAGTCACGATAGCCGAATGGTTAGGTTTTCCAAATCAGAGTCAAGAAACCCGAGTTCGATCTCCAAGTGGCAGGCTCGTACCAATGGGTTTTTCAAAACTTATATACGATTTATATCGTTAGCTTGGACATAAGTCGGTAACAGGCTCACCGCCATCACGTTGTCCCAAAAACGTCTTCGGTGAAAAGTGGGTCTGTGATGGGAAAGACATGAAGATATTTTTTTATTTTGGAATTGTAGTTTTGGTGCAGAGTGCAGGAAAATTAAAGTAGGTGTAATTATTAATTCATATAATAATTAATGAACATGCCAGTGTACTGCATGTGAATACGGTGTACGAATTTAACTACCCATTTCCTCTAGTGCGTATCCAAAGAGGCAACTAAATGAAAATCAGTAAAAATATAATCAGCTACCGACATGTGGTAGAAAATCTAGCAGCTAGGTGATGGGTATAGTGAAGAACCTCTGAATCTTGTGTTTCTACACAAGCTGGTAATATTATCACTAACTGCACTAATCTTTTATTGGTAAAATTTATTTTTTTATTAAAATATTATTCTATTTTTTATATAATTAATTTTCTCTTTGTACCTGTTAAACTTTAGGTGTATTGTAGATCATACAAATGATAAATAAGACGTTATTCCGCAATCGTACATATGTGAATGTTGTTTTAGCTATAATGAAGGATATATTTACCTTAATATCATATTTTAATAACTTAAATTTTGGTCAGGAGGTGAGCATACAACATTAGAGTCAAAACTGAAAGAGACTTTCTCCTACTTCATTTATTGATTACACATACAGAATTGTATAACATAATTTTTTGCTTATATTTATTATCTTTATAGTAAGTTAAAATTAGAAACTAGGACCTTGTCAACGCCGTAAAGATGAAACAGCTCGGCAATTGAAAAATGAAGAAACGATGGAACTTCTTTGTAGAAGTGCGGGAATTGTTTTTGACATAAAAACGAATTGAAGTGTAAATTATTTTAACCTACTCATACATATATTAGAGGTTGTAAAGAGAAATATAAGAGTTGTTACCTGCAAGTCATTTTAAAGAGCAATTAAACAGTTTAAATTATCTCTTAGTATAACGGGAGTGCATACTATCAAATTCAAATCAATTGATACAAGATGAGCTTCTATGTTCGTCTGTATGTAATTTTTTTATGTAATCTATGTATTAAAACAGTTTATGAAATTTATATTGAATTCATCTGCCCGTTCTATCGAAATGATTTGGTGAAAGTTTAGTTACCAAACTGCATCAGCACTTATTTGCTAGATTTCCATTACTCAAGTCATTTATTCGGATGTCACGAGGTTTATCCACGCCGACAACGAGGGCTTGTTTAAATTTACTGTGAATTTCCGCTTCTCGCTCTATATACATTGCATGAAGTGCATCTAACTGATTTATGATTTATGTCATTATACATATATACTACATCACCCACGCTTCTACATCACGCTTGGCAGGCGGATTGGCGATCGTAGTAGCAGACCACTCGCCCCTCAAACTTTTTTGATATTTTCAGAGATGGTTATCCCGCCATCTATCGGTTGCCGTAACGATATTCTAGACTGTTTCCCTTAGTCGCCTCTTACGACACCCACGGGAAGTAAGGGTGTGGCAATATTCTTACTCCGTTACACTCGGCTGTCCGAAATCCTTTATTGGATATTATATAAAAAATATAAGTACAGTATAAAAAGAAAACTTACTTTTATTTTACTAATTTTTGTTTAAAATATTTTTATATTAAATCCTGAAGTATTTTTTCTTTTTTCTATTTTATTGCGAAGGCTTCCCTTCCCTTGTTCCTTTGCCCAGCACGGCTTTATAGTAAAGCGGGAAAGTCTTAAATTATAAAATTGTCGTTATCTGATATAATGTTATCAGTTTAGTCTAGTTTAATCTTAATTTACCTCACTGGTACTAATGTCACGCATAAGAAATATTATTTCTAATATGGATATTGTATTTATCGTCACTGATATGCATTTGTCAAGAAAACTTAATTGCCCTGAGCTGCTTTCTAATCTTATGTTTAAAACGCCTCAAAGATACCCTTGGCATAAGACAATACTAGCAGTCCAGTTAAGCCATACAAGATATAGGAAAAATGTGCATATTTTCTGTTTTTTTTTTTTTCAGTTATTACCAGCATTCTACTCAATAGGCATTATAGAAATAGTGAGATAGACCTATTCTTCAACAAGAGTAGCGACACGTAAATTACTTATGTAAAAATTTTATCAAGTGCGTAGCTTTTTTGTAGTCATAGTATTACGTCGTAAATTTAATTCGCTGTAAATATGTAGGAACAATAAGTAGCTTATATAACGACTAAAGCATCAATAAGGATACGCATGGCTCAAATTGTCCTTAAAGCTATAAAATAAAATAAATAAATGAAATATGTAGTAAAAAAATAATAGACTTCTGGCTTACCGGTTTCTCTCTGAGAAGTTTTCGCATTTCGAACAGGTGTAGAGTTCGAGGTTTAACAAAACCTTTAAAAAACCGAAATTTGTTAAAAAAAGATATGACTTGAACTTTGTTTCCTTTAAGTGAGACTTTAACTGGCCACTGGGTTATATTTTTTAATATCGAAGAGTAATAATCCAATTTTTAATATCTACTGTACGCAAGCTGCAGTTAATTGAGGCCATAAAATAAATTGAACAGACGGCGTAAACGCAAATTTAAACTATATTTTCTGGAAGTACAGCTCATTTCTCAATGAAGAAAACAGTTTCATTGAAAATAATTTTAAAAAAGATTCCAAAGTAATATTGAAACTGCTGTCTTGTTTGCTAAAACTTTTCTTCCGGCACGCCTCCTCCGGATAAACCTCCGGATAACTAATTCTCTTTTATTAAACAGATACGTATGTAATAGTCACGATAGCCCAATGGTGGTCGGAATAGTGGTGGTCGGAATTACGAGTTAAGAGACCCGAGTTCGATCCCCAGGTGGCAGTACCAATGAGTTTTTCAAAAACTTATATAGGAATTACATCGTTAGCCTGGACATAAAGACGGCGACGGGCTCACCTCCTCTGTCTACTCCTGTATTGGGAATTGCGTAAAGATATTTTATTTTTAGATACATGCATAATTGTCTGTAGAAGTCCACTGCAGGACATATGGACGATTTGGAAAGATTGTCATACATGACTGGGTTAGACATAGAAAACATCATATATCGCATCATAGATTTTCGAAATTCAAGTTTACAATGTTAATGTGTGGTAACGGTGTAAGAATATTGCCACTCCGTTTCTTCCCGTGGGTGTCGTAAGAGGCGACTAAGGGAAACAGCCTTGAACATCGTAAAGGCGTCCGATAGATATAACCATCTCTAAAAATGTCAGACCAAAATAATAAGACCGAAGATGAGGTGCGAGGTGCCTGATACTGACATCGCCAATCCGCTTGCCAAGCGTGGCGATTATGGCAAATCCTCCCTACGGGAGAGGCCTATGTCCTGCAGTGGACCTAAATAGGCCGTTATGTATGTATGTATGATGTTAAACAATTTTATTTTTCTACTTCTCTGCTGTACGTCACGAAAATTTTAGATAGCCTTGTTACCTTAGGAGGCGACTAAATAAACAGTTAATAATCAGGCATAATAATTGATATCACTACTTTACGCTAAGACTAAAGCCATTCGGTTTTTCGAAATTAATATGCACTGCAATTTACCCTTGGTTTGAAATACGTCAGCTCACTATGGGATTGTTCCAAATAATCTCGCTCATATTTATATCTTCACGCCATTGGAAAGTTCCAATACTGGGGTAGGTAGTACTACAGTTCTAGACATTGAAGTTCTAAAATTGAAATAAAAGTTAAGAGTATTAAATACTCCATTAGAAATTTAGATTTTAATAAATAAAAATAAAATAAATAAATAAATATCTTCACGCAGTTCCCAATACAGAGGTAGACAGAGGTCTAGTCTAGACAATTAAGTCCCTTTGACCCACCTTCCACCGAAGATATTTTCGGGACGTGACAGGTGGTGAGCCCGTCGCCGTAGGTTTTAATAGTCATAATATTTAGATGACGTTGTTTTTGTCATTAGGTAAATATGTTTAGCCGCAACAACATATAAGATTATTAATTAACTCAGATGTAAATTATTTGGATCTATCAACTGTCTCAATATTGAGTTATGAAAGGTTAATAACTCTCGTTATTACCACTGTCATTCTGTGCCAAGTGACTTAAAAGTATTTGTACTTGGCGTTGCTATTAAAAAGGTTATTAAACAAAATAAATAAAAGTTTGCAAACATACAAATATTCTACACAGGTGCTGGGTGTTTTTGGCACCTTCATTGATTTCGATTCCATAACACAAGTACTTAAGCATTTAGAACAGAAAAATCTACGATGATATCTATGTAATATTGTCATGATGTGTTAAACACATAATGGCCTGTTGTTAATGTTTTAATACGTAATGTAATGTTGTATTGTAAAATGAATTGTTATAAAGTATGTTATCTAAGAGAACGAGTTTTTAAAAATTATGTCATAAGAATAGTCCAAAGCTTGCCATCCATCCATGTTTGTTGTCAAATTGTTTCACAGTATCAATTATGTATATAATTTGAATGTTGACACTAAATAATTACCTAATATGCCAGACCATTGACCACGACACTAGTGTATTTTTTTATTATTGAGGAAGTAAATAAATGATTATATAATAAATTAATCTGTCAATCTTATTAAGTAAAGTAAAGTCTTAGTCTTATTAGTATATTTATATTATTTAATTATTGATCTTATTAAAAGCATTATTTAGGGGGGAAAAAACCGCATCTCCTTAATACAGGTTACTCTGCAACCCAGCTAGGAGACCAGTACTGTACCCATACCAAACTACCTATATAACGTCCTGTTGAGTATATTCCACGACTTTGTTAATATCTCCTTTCTGTCTAAAACCTATATATTCTATTTAATTAAGATGTATTTATGAAAGATGAATAATCCAAAATTTATCTTAATAAATTTTTCTTCACTTAAAAAAAATTATCTTAATCCAAAAAACAAATAAAAACACTTTTACATCGAAATTAAGTGTTGAGCAGTCAATTCATCGACAGTGTTTGAGTTTTGCAAACACAAATCCTTTTCTGTTACAGCCGTAAAACTATGAAATTCTCTACCACTGAGTGTTAAACGTGCTCAAACTGTAAACTCCTACAAAAGGCTGGTTTAAGAACAACAACGTAATGTCTCCCTAGCACATCTATCTCTTTTCACTTCTACTTTCTCCCATTTGAATTGAAATATGTAAATCACTAAAATTTTATTTAAGCGTTTACTTATTATTAACACAAACGGTTTTTAAAGTCCACAGCAGTGACTTTTAAACTGTTTTATTATTTTTGTATGGTATTTATGTATGTTACATACATATATGGTATTTATGTATGTATGTATGTTTGAGTGTATCCATAAACTGAACTAATAAATATTTAGACATAATTACTCGTAGAGTGCTTCTTAAAGCCAATACTAAGAGTGGTGTTTTTTAAAGCAATTTACTCTTGCAAATTATATATTTTAAGATTTCTTAGTCTTCTTCTTTATAGTCTAAATTTTCTTATAATTTTCCACAAAGAAAGACCTATTTCAGTCCTTATTTTAGGTAAAATTCCTGAATCTTGTAATAATATTTGTAATTTTTAGAGTTATTTACTACCATTAAATATATTTGAGAAGAATAGAAAAAAATATGTAAAAAAAACACTCTGTAGCCAACGTGCCTTGGGCCGACGCTGTCGTGAGAGTTTACCATCTTCTTTCTTGTCGTAGAAATGGCTACCATCTCAAAAATATTTCATCAAAATTAAGCAGACAGGTGATGGACAGTAGCGTATAAAGACGCGAGTCTGGTATTTGCAAGCGCCGTGATTTTGATAAATAAATAGCTCTTGCGTAAATTGAGTATGAGGGAGGTCGAGACAAAATTCGACTGTTTTTGAAAATGTTTTTTATTTCGTCTTATCTTCTATCTATTCTTTATCTATTACATGGCGACGGGCTCACCTGTCACGTTGTCCCGAAGATATCATCGGTGGATCGATGGGACTTAATTGTCTAGACTAGACCTCGGTCTAGTTGGGAATTGCGTGAAGATATTTATTTATTTATTTTTTATTCTTTATCGATGTACAATCATTGCATAATACAAATGAACATTGTTTATATGATAAATGTGATTGTTCGATTTTACTATAACAATGTTTTACCAGACAGAAGTTCAATTGATATGATTGTAGGAAGAATACAAAGGGGTGAGAGTGTCGATGTCGTACAGAAAAATAATAATAGTTCACAAATAAAATAAAAACAGAAGAAAATATTATGAAACAGAAGAATAAATTATGGTATTAAAATAATAAATAAATAAACATCTTCACGCAATTCCCAATACAAGGGGAAGACAGAGGTCTAGTCTAGAAAATTCAGTCCCTTTGATTGGAGTGGTTGGGTGGTCGGAATTTCGAGTCAATAGACCCTAGATCGATCCCCAAATGGCTGGCCCGTGGCAGGGTTTTCTTTAAAACTTACGTATGTATTTATCGTTGCCTTGAAAATTGAGACGGCGACAGTTCACCACCTGTCACGTTGTCACGAAAATATCTTAGGCGGAAGGTTAAAGGGACTTAATTATCTAGACTAGACCTCTGTCTACCCCCGTATTGGGAATTGCGTGAAGATATTTATTTTAAATTGTTCATTCATAAGTATAATAAAAGTAAAAATATTAAAAGGTAAATATTATTTTATTATTTAATTATTATTTAACCAACCGGTTTCGCCTTACGGAATCATTAAGGTATTGACACAGAGTTTATTATACTGAGTTTATGATAAAAAACAACTACAAACTAAACAAAATATTATGACACAGTCAATACCCTGATGATTTTTAATTAATAAATACTTAAATAAAGTGAATTGTGCACAAGTGTTCAACAATGAATTTTAAGGTCGATATTTTGGTATTTTTTCGAAGTTGTGTTTCAAGTTTGGTGGCTAGATAGAAGCAACGCAGGAGGTGCTCATTCATCACACAACAACAATCGCAAGTATAAATTATAAAATATCGACCGCTTGCAGAAGCAATTAGACCGATCTGGCATCAGGACGAAGTGGTAGTTCTACCGATTATTACTTCAACCCCTGGAGTTATACCAAGATACCTTGTCGATGGCTTAGTTAAACAAGGTCTCCCAAAGTCTCTTATGTATGACACACAAAAGGCTGTCATCCCCAGAAACACTGCCATCGTTCGGAGACATTTACAATATAACTAATCTCTTAGTATCTTGCCATAGTTAGACCGCCTAAGGGTTTTCTGGCCCCAGTAGAAGAGAGAAAAATAACAAAAAAAGAATAATAAAAGTATTTAAGTTTACAAACATCAAACAAGAATAAAAGGGAAAAATATCAAAAATTCTGAAATCGTGGAACCTATTTAATTTCATTTCGTGAATTATGTTCGTCTTTTTACGGATGGATTTATCGCTGTAGTCTCCTGGGATAACCTTGTTGTGGTATATTTTTCAAATATTAAAGTTTATTATTCGTGTTGTAATCATCTTTGGAACTATATTACTTTGAAAGCAAAATAGATATACAATATATAATAAAAAATAGATATATAAAAATATACAAAAACGCAATACAATTTTGGATTAGATACATTGGTCGGTCAACGGGTGAAATATAATTAAAAAAAAACTCTATTTGAAACTTTCATTAATAATTTATTGTAACAGACCCGGCGAACTTCGTACCTGCGTATTTCTTTTTTGTGAATATTTTCGAATTTTCTATAAATACTTCAATCTTCACGCCATTTTCAATACAGGGGTAGACAGAGGTCTATACAACTAAGTCGTTTCAACGCACCTTCCACCGAAGATTTTGGGACAGCGTGATAGTTGGTGAGCCCGTCGCCGTCTCAATCCAAGCCTACGATATAATTCGTACATAAGTTTTTGAAAAAACCCATTGGTACGAGCCTGCCATCTGGGGATCGAACTCGAGTCTCTCGACTCGAAAAATCGACTAGCCTGTCACTCGACTTTCGTGACTTTTTTCGAATTTTCTGACTGGTTTTACTATTAAGCCCTCTTCATTTCACTCGGTAGGTGTAAAGATGCGGAATAAGGAAATATAATACTTCTGGTAAATTTAAACCTCAATAATTCCATATATTAACACGTTTGATGCTTCAAAAGTGTAAAACACTTTAAATTAATAAGTACCACAAATGATAGACGTTACGTACTTCCTGACTGCCAGAAAAATTAGATTAATAGTAAATGAAACCTTTCCATTCACACAGCATAATTCTGTTGGATGAACTCGAAACATCAACCTATTTCAATATTGATAAAGACTGCTCATTGTTTCAAAATCGACCGATTTTTTATTTAATTTATCGCCGGCGTATCTTAAGGCATGCGTTACGCTTAGCCCGACTGATATTGTGAAGTCCGGAAGTTATGTGCGTACACATGTACATTTTATATCTTTATAAATTATTATATATACATTTCGTATCTTTATATTATAAAATATAATAAATATGGAATATTATGAACATTATAAATGTATGTTACTATTATTTTCTTCATTTATTCGGTATTGTAATTAGCAAAAATTGTAATCTTGGAAGGTAGCAACAGAACAAATAACAAATTTATGCTGTTCCCGGATAACTTTAGTAAAAGGACTAAATTGTCGCGAAAATTGTTACACAGAGGGTTTTTTTTATAAAAAGGGAGGCAAACGAGCAGGCAGCTCACGTGATGGTAATTGATCACCGCCGCCCATGAACAGCCGCAATACGAGAGGCATAGCAGATGCTTTGCCGGCCTTAGAGTGAGGAATTGGGGGAGGGGGTTTGTGGGCCTCCGGTTACCTGAACTCACGAGACGAAATGCAGAAGTTTATTAGACTTCTACTTCACGCCGGTATTCTGTGAGGTCGTGGTACTTCCCCGGTCGAGCCGGCCCATTCATGCAACAACAAAAGCTGATGCGTGGCTCTACCACCGTCTAGGTAACTAGGTTGAGGTAACTTAGTATTGTCAAATGCGTGGAATATTTATATATACTATTTTAACAGTGGTATCGCGTGGGCCATCTGCCCGTTTGCCTCCTTTTTATATAAAAAAAATACATACAAGAATTCTAAAACTCGTTGATTTGTGCTCAGACACGTCCTAGGAATCTATTCCGCTCGGTTTCACTCAAATATCTTCAATGACCGTTTTACAATTTTGTAATAAATAAGATCGTAGCTTAGCCATTGATATTTTTAAGTATTTATTTTCATGTCAATATATTATAATCGTTAAGGTCATAGATTTGGATGTTAATAACTCTTTTTCTTAGATCTCTCTATCATCTACTTTAGACATGAGAACTTTGGCACATACTTCGGCACTTTTGACCTGGATATGTTCTCCCTTAAAATTACAAGGCTCGCGTGGATCTAAGACGCGATTTCTACTTTGACGGATTTGATGAGTGGAGGCTATTTTTTACTCCGAAATAAACTAGTAATATAAAATAAATGTGTTTTATGCAAATATTCAAGCATATCGTTTCGTTGGGACACTCACAAAGTAGGGTCTAAAATAAAGCGAGCTCATTTTGTACTTTATGCGAGGGGACATCGTAGAGGTCGAATGCCTGTGGTCATACGACACCTATTGCGATATAGCATTGTGAAATAAATTGGAAATACCTCCCAAACCGCTTCAACCTTCAACTAGCACGAAAATTAAATAATTTCACAGAATAACTCTGTATTTATTATATTTACAAGAAATGTTAACAACTTAGACTTCTCCCATAAGTAGGATTTGCCACAATCCTCAGACCAGACCTCTCCTTACTCTACCTTAAACGCTCTGCCCATCATCGTTCAGCTTGACTTGACCTGGTATATTTCCTGATGATTAATTATCCCGCCATCTACCGGTCGCGATGTACCAAATCCAGGTATCCAAAAACTTAACTTTACCTTAACCCATTAACTTAACCCTTAGCCGCCTCTTACGTCCTCTTTTAAAATTAAAATCACGAAATAAGGAAAGTAACTGGAAAATTATTAATTTTGGTTAACTTTCATGGCTCTCAGTAATAATAAATATCTTCACGCAACTCCCATTCCCAGTATAGGAGTAGACAAAGGTCTAGTCTAGATAATTTAGTCGCTTACGGTGGGGTCACTTAAGGTGGGTTACCTTCCACCGAAGATATTTTCGTGACGACGTGACAGGTGGTGAGCCCGTCGCCGTCTTTATTTTCAAGCCAACGATAAAATTCGTGCCTAAGTTTTTGAAAAAACCCATTGGTACTAGCCTGCCACCTGGGGATCGAACTCAAGTCTCTCGAGCCGAAATTCCGACCACCCAACCACTCGGCTATCGTGACTTTTTTTTCAGTAATAATAAAAAATAAATACATATATGAGACAACATACATACATACTTCGCTCTGATCCAATACTAAGTAGCTTAAGCTCATCTGACACCCAGATACAATACAATACAAAAGTGGTTTTTCACTTCAGAGCTGGCAAAATCATGAAAACCGGGGCAAACGCCACTCATCCAATTTCTTGTTGTTGACTTCATTTTTGTTAAAAAGTTTTATATTTTCAAAATTTTTTATAAAAGAGTCGGCCCGTGACCACGGATGCTGTAAAGCATCCGAAATGTCGGGAAATAAAAATAGTTCGTAAAAACTAATTAAAAACGCGATAAAATCCGAAAATCGTTCTTCTTCCTTTTTATTTTTATCCTTGCTTAAATAAATAAAAGGACTTTCCTCCACTGGTCTCCCGTCTCCACCATTAAACCCGCGATGGTAATCATAAACTGTGTGCGATGCTAATAAAACAATTGACTATTGATCTAAATGCTACTTGCAGTAGGTGGCATAAATATTAGTAATGAACGAATCCAGCGACGTGTGGTAACGGTACGGTAAGAATATTGCCACTTCTTTTCTTTCCGTGGGTGTCGTAAGGGAAACAGCCTTGAAAATCATTATGGCAACCGATAGATTGCGGGATAACCATCTCTAAAAATATCACACCAAAATAATCATACCGAAGATGGGTTGCAACGTATCAGGTGCCACTTTCCAAGCGTGGCGATTGTGGCCAATTCTCCCTATGAGATAGACCTATGTCCGGCTGAGACTTTAACACGCTGTTACGTATGTATGCATGTATGTAATCCAGCGACGTAGAGTTGCAGCGCATTGAAGGCAAGTGGTCAGTGATCAGTAGTGGGACGAGCTGACCGGCTGTCTCTATCCCGCTCCACGTCCCGCTGACCCCCGATCATATGTTCGGGCGTGAAAATAAACATAAACCGTTAAATATAAATACTGCTCAATGTTCCAAAATCGACCCATGTTTTATTTAATTTATCGCCGGCGTATCTTCAGGCATGCGTAACCCGACTGATATTTTGAAGTCCGGAAGTTGTGTGCGTACACATGTACATTTAATTTCATTATAAATTTTTATTAAAATAAATATGGAATTTTATAAACATTACTAATGTATCTTACTATATTTTATTATTTGTTATTATTCAGTATTATAATAAGTAAAAGTTGTAATCTTCGAAGAAATAAATAACAAATTTGTTAATTGTTGTTCCCGGATTACTTTAGAATAAGGTCTAAATTGTCACGAAATTGTTACACAGAGGCGTCCTAGGAATCTATTCCGCTTGGTTACACTCAAATATCTACAATGACCGTTTTACAATTTTGTAATATATAAGGTCGTAGCTTAGATATTGATATTTTTAAGTATATATTATAATCGTCAAGGTCGTAGATTTGGTTGCCAATAACTCTTTTTCTTAGATCTCTCTATCTTCTACTTTAGAAATGAGAACTTTGGCACATACTTCGGCACTTTTGAGCTGGATATGTTCTCCCTAAAAATTACAAGGCTCGCGTGGATCTAAGACGCGAATCCTACTTTGACGGATTTGGTGAGTGGAGGATATTTTTTACTCCGAAATAAACTAGTAATATGAAAAATTCTGTTTTATGCAAATATTCGAGCACATACCTATTGCGATATAGCATTGTTAAATAAATTGGAAATAACTTCAAGAGTAAAATCGCTTCGACCTTCAACTAGCACAAAATTAAATAATTTCAAAGAATTTCATATAATAGAGCCAATACTCTGTATTTATTATATTTTACACGTAATGTTGACAAATATATATGTAACGGCTTACAAAAGACCACTGCAGGACTTAGACTTCTCCCAGAAGTATAATTTGCCGCAATCCTCAGACCAGACCTCTCCTTACTCTACCTTAGACGCTGCTGCCTTTCATCGGTCAGCTTGATTTTGACCTGGTATATTTCCTGATAATTAATCATCCCGCTATCTACCGGTCGCAATATACCAAATCCAGGTATCCAAAAACTCGTTCCCTTAGTCGCCTCGTACGACCTAAGGAAAAAAGAAAGTCTTGCTACCAATTATTGCATTTATCTCGTATTCGCCTCTTCTAAGGAGATATAAAACCTCGGTTGACAACCCGAAAAAAAAAACAACTATATAAGATAAAATCTATCTACCTATCTTTGATAAGAAGTAAAAGTGAATACAATCATTGTCGAACCTGCATTATCTGCAAGTATATTTAAATTTGTGTGAATGTTACACATGACAATGTTTAATTTAGTGATTTTAAATTAGATCTCATAAATTCATTATCCTAGCGAGTCATTCGAGAAGGGAGTGAAAGCTTCACACCCTCTATTTGTGCGGGTTAAAAACTAAATTTGAAAAAGCAATCGTCTCTTTCGGTAAATTCAAATGCTAAGCCGAGCCATACAATTTACTTCTAGCAGTCAAGTATAAACGTATTCGTAAAGGAAAATTTATAATCTTTTCAAAGGCAAAAAATATTATTTAATATTTATTCTCAATCAGCAAACAGAACCTTTAATATTCACTGGAAGCAGCTCGTTAAGTCATTACACAAAAGACTGAATGAAGTGAATTCTTAAAAATGTCCGTTTTCTGTTTACTTACAGATTGTAAGTTAATTCAATAATCAGTATTCTTTTAAAAATATTTCGTGAAACATGGAAAGTAATCGGAAAATTCTTAATTTTTGGTTAACTTTCAAGACTATAAGTAATAATAAAATAAAAATAAATAGATGAGACAATATCATATACATCGCTCTGAACCAAAACTCAGTAGCTAAGCTCTTTTGTTATGGAATCGGAAACAACGATAATACCAGAAACACCCAGACACAATACAATATAAAAGTTGTTTCCCATTCCAGAGCTGGCGAAATCATGAAAACCGGTGCAAACGCCACTCATCCAATTTCGTTTTGTCGACTTCATTTTTTTAAAAGTTTTTATATTTTTAACTCTCTGTCATGTTGTAATGTCAATAGAATACATACATATATGTGGCAAGTTTCAACTGTTTCTGTTCACAGATATAAATTAAACCATTCTTCTCTTCATTCTTAAAATACTACCCTTTATACAAAATTATTTTTTGTGTAACTTTTTTAACTATGGCAGGGAATTCTTTCGATGGGAACTAAAAAGCGTGACGTCATAATAAGAATTGTACTTCTTTTAGTTTCAGTTTCAGTACTTTTTTAATACATGAAATGGGACTGATCTGTAAAAAATTAGGCGTGCTTATACATAAAAACTCTTATGGTTTTTCGTCGGTTACTAACATAACATCCCTAGAAAGACTTACGCATTTACATATTATATTACTCTGATTAGAATCAACCGGGAGATTCAGTTCCATAGCCACAGCCTTTTAGTATTTCCCATGTGAAATGCAAGATCGATTTCATTCGATCTCCTCCCGAGGGCGTTGATTTATGGCCTCCAATAAAAAGCTGAAGATATTGCAGAAAAAGGTCCGTAAGAAAATAACTTTTTGACAACGCATTCATTTCGCAAATATCTTTTATATTAGACTATTAGAAACACAAGTCTTTCATGTTATATTTTATTGCAAGTAATTCTATATAATTTTTTTATAAACATTGTTCCTTTTGATGCTCATTCTAAAATTACATGTGATTTGGCTAAAATTTATATTATGTTATGTACATATTATTATTTCTTCAATATTTTACATAAAAGTTTTTTGTACCAGTTGCTGACATTTAAATAGTACACTTTTTGATAATCTACTTAATAAAAATGAAACTTATTTAGTTTCTTTACGCCACGATAAAAGTCACGATAGCTGAGTGGATGGGTGGTCGGAATTTCGAGTCAAGAGACCCGAGTTCGATCCCCAGGTGGCAGTACCAATGAGTTTTTAATAACTTATGTAATAATTACATCGTTGGCTTGGACCTAAAGACGGTGACGGGCTCACCACCAGTCACGTTATCTCGAAAATATCTCCGGTGGAAGGTGGGTCAAAGGGACTTAATTGTCTAGACTAGACCTCTGTCTGCCTCTGTATTGGGAATTGCGTGAAGATATTTATTTATTCATTTTATTTATAGTTTCTTCACGCCCTTCCCAAAACAGGTAGACAGAGGTCTCAACAATTAAGTCTTTTCGATCCACCTTCCACTGAAGACATTTTTTGGGACAACGTGATATATGGTGAGCCCGTCGCCATCTAATTGTCCAAGGCAACTATATAACTAATTTTGATTCATACCTGAAATCTCTGAAAGGCTAAACCAAAACCCTAAACGTTTTTAAAGTTGAATCCAGTCACGTTACGGTCAGTCCAATAAGTTACCTAATAAACTAAAAAACTATTTATAAACTAACAATAAAAAAATTAACCTCTTTTAAAAAGAATACAATAGAGCAAAAATAACTTCCTTAGCTTGACTAGTTACTGATAAATTTGAAAAATATATTTTAATAAGCACTACTTCTCACGTTACAAGTTAACAAGCATTAACTCTCCGCATTTCCAGTTATTTAATAATACATGAGGAAAAAGAAAGTACATGAATTAACATAATTTAATCCACCAGCATACGTGGTGGACCCTAGAGGCAGCTTATTCTCCTACTTGAGCGGACAGTGTCGACCGAATCACATTAAGGACCAAGAAGAATACCAGCATGAAGTGCAAGCAGTTGTGCTTCTACTTCTACGTTGAGTCAGGTAGGTGTGGTACCCGGAAGCCTGCACAGAAAAGGGAGAGGAGGTGGA
The DNA here is from genome assembly GCA_029286605.1 of Sericinus montela. Classification (NCBI taxonomy): domain Eukaryota; kingdom Metazoa; phylum Arthropoda; class Insecta; order Lepidoptera; family Papilionidae; genus Sericinus; species Sericinus montela. The sequence continues at coordinate 98,187 of JAGSMR010000249.1, forward strand.
GGAGAGGAGGGGAAAGGTCATGGTTACTTTGTTGTAGCTATGGGCACCATTAGTCATTTACTATCAGGTTGATCTATTGCTCATTTGATATGTACTCCCATAAAAAAAGTATTTCTTCTTTAATCTTTAATCCTTCTATTTTATCCGATATCCTAGACCTTTGTCTACCCGAGTGTGGGAAATTGAGTGAGGATAAAAATGAAGATATTATAGTCCTTTCAACCCACTTTCCACCGAAGCTTATTTAGGACTACATGACAAGTGGTGAGCCTATCACCGCCATAATGTCCAACTGTACAAATACTTACATGCATATACATTAACATAGATATATATACATAATATTCATATTCCGGGATTTGATCCCGCAACTCTCAACTTCGAAGACAGAGTCACTTCCAACTGGGCTATCGGGTCGTCTGTATTATCTACAACTCTTTTTTAAAGAATACTAGCAATACCGAATAACATTACTAGTATTCCTGATAACAACTCCAAGTAAGCTGCAATGCTTATCTGGAGTAGGTTAACGTCAATAGTCAAATGGCAGACCCGAACCTGCGACGTCATGTTTCGCAGCCCGCACCCTAAACCATTAGACTATTGCAGCTTATACGATGGCTTATTGCATAATCCGAATAGTTCAATAACCTTAAAATACTACGGTTTAAGTATTCCCTTTTATTTTCATTTCCACAATGTGGAGAAATAACTGTGCTGAAAAGTACAAGCTCCGATTCACTTGCAATAATTAAATGCAAAAAAGGGTCTTAGTGGAAAAGAAAATGGAAGAAATAACGTTCAGGCGTTAGCATTCTTCGGTTTAAGGAAGCTTTACCATTTATCTTCGGAGAGCTCAATGAGATAACGTCGGGTGCGTTAATGCATGATAAATTTTGAGAAACTCGATCAGGGTATTATTCATTTGAAATATATGACATTTTTAAGATTAGAAGAAAAGAAAATATCTTTATTTTTCTACCATATAACAACCTAAATAAATTATATTAACAATTTAATTATACATTATCAAATAAATTTTAATTAAAAATTTATTAACTAAAATATAAATATCTTCACGCAATTCCCGATTCAGGGGTAGACAGAGGTCTAGTCTAGACACTGAAGTCCCTTCGACCCACCTTCTACCGAAGATATTTTCGGGTCAACGTGATAGGTGGTGAGCCCTTCGCCGTCTTTATGTCCAACGATATAATTCGTACATAAGTTTTTGAAAAAACCATTGGCCCGAGACTGCCATCTGGGAATCGAACTCGGGTCTCTTGACTCGAAATTCTAACCATCCAACCACACGGCTATCGTGGCTATATTTAAAAATTTATATTTTTATTTTTATTTATTAAAATCTAAATTCAACCATTGGTCGGGTCCAACGGGAAATGTAGTAGGTAGGTATTAGGAGTGACTTATTCTTTAGCTGTAGTACATGGTTTATCTACTTAGTGATTTTATTAAATTAAAGAGAAAAAAGTTAAAACTTAAACTGACACGGGCGGGATTCGAACCCGCGACCTTTATTAAAAGCTAAATAAATATGCTTTAAAAATCATTAAAATTGCATATTACATAGTGATTTAATCATTTTTACAAAATATTTTTCTTTGTTATATATTACGAGCCGAGTTTTTTCTCTCAAATCGTATTCATTCCATTTCTATTCCTATTCCGCATTCAAACTGATATCCCAGAAGCAATCTGCAACAGAAAATTTAAATGTTATTCGTAAGGTTAAAAAAATTACATATTATGTTTTCAATTAAATATGTTTAAGAAAAAGTGAAAAGCTTCGCAAATTGGGATTCACAATTTGCGACGAGCTATAAATTCACCCACGTTTTCTTACACGGTTTGATTTACGACTTTACGGCACACTGAAAACATGAACCTGAAATACTGAACAACAGAGTCAATCAAAATAAAACTTCGCTCGACTTGTCCTATAAAAGTTTTAATACCTCTCACATGATTGGACTCATAGAATTTTATATTGCATGATATTTGTCAAGTTTTTCTAACAGATTGATATTTTACGATAAATTTATCTAACTTTATACATAAGGAAACTTCTGTTCGTGTGTATAAGACTGAACTCTTAAATGCCTGGAACGATTTTGATGATTTTTTTTGTTTTTTCAAGTGGATTCGATAATGGTTTAGATTCACATTTGGGCCTGGTTAGTGGCACTGCAAACAGGTTTAAGAACAGCAACACAAGTCTTCCTTCGACCCAATTTCCACCGAAGATATTTTGGGACAACGTGACTGGTGGTGTGCCCGTCACCGTATTTACGTCCAAGCCAACGATGTAATTCGTACAAACATTTTAGAAAAACCCTCAGCCTGCCACCTGGGAATCGAACTCGGGTCTCTTGACTCGGCTATCGTGACTTATATAGTTTATACGTATATAGTTTATAAATAGTTAGTTATATAATAGTATATAAGCTAGTTTATAAATAAAATACATCATCCGTCTGTTTGTGACAGCAAAACTAAAAAATTATTCCATTAGACATGACATTTTTGTGGGTCGTGTCATTTTACCAAAGACTGTCTCTAAATACTATGTATCACATAGTTAACACCGGAACGATGTTTACAAAATAGAGTATTAAAGTTAGAACATTACAGAATCATTCTTATACAGCCACGGTAATCCCTTGTATTCGAATCCGCAACTTCAAAGGCAGGGTCAAAACCAACTAGATCATTGGTTTGGTAAAAGATTGCAAAAACTCTTTTAATATATATTTTAGATTTAGATATAACACCGACCTTTAAATATGTACTATGATGATGATTATTATGATTAGGTTTGGTTTTGATTAGGTGTTCGCTATATCTTTTATGCTATATTTTATGTACCTTAGTAGATACGAATCAAACCATTAATTTCAGGGTTAGAGAAGAGATAAACAGCTTCAGGTTATTAACGAAGGAAACTGAAATCGGCAAGATTGATGACGTTATGCATATTTTCATACATTCTGCTAAATATAAGCAAGGATATATTTTTTGTTGTCACGATAGCCGAGTGTTTGGGTAATCTGAATTCGAGTCACGAGATCCGAGTTCGATCCCTAGGTGGAAGGCTTGTAAAAGTGGGTTTTTTATCAAAACTTATCGCTTGCTTGGATATATAGACAGCAATTTTATGTCCAAGCGATTAAAGTTAAAGATAAAAATGAAAATAATTATTGTACTATGTACGAATCATATCGTTGCTTGGACATAAAGACAGCGACAGCTCTTCCACTGTCACGTTGTCCCAATGTATCTTCGGTGGAAGGTGGGTCGATGGGACTTAATTGTCTAGACTAGACCTCTGTCTACCCCTGTATTGGGAATGGCGTGAAGATGGATAATAAAAGCCTTAGACTACTGGTAAAAACTGTATTAAATGTTTAAATAAGTACATAAAGAAAGAATCTTATGTAGTGCGTCCGTATGCAGCAATAGTATGCGAAGGTGCTGCCACCAGCGTAGATTACAGTTGCCGGATACGTAAGCTGCTTGCGGTGTTGCCACAACAGACACTACATTTCCTGTTTTATTTCTTAAAATTAATAGCCTGATACTAATAGTACTAAATAAAATAAAAAGCTTGGAAGTTATCATGTCATGTTTTTGTGAAAGTGAAAATGCGTAAAAAAGGAAAGCTTGGAAGCAAATACACATAAGGTACATAATACTTCTTGTAAAAGTACTTTTATTTATTTGTTTTGTTGAGCTAATATCAAATTAATGCAAATATTTTGAAATTTCAACATAAGTTGAGAACTTTCTCAACTTATGCTGAAATTTCATTATTCATCATTTATTTCAACATGCACAAGTCTGTGTTTATTAAAAAAGGAGTCATAGTGTAATTAAAGGCGTCAGTAGTCTCAAATTTTGCTTTACGTCACAGTTAAAGGATAAGAACATACTGCCATATTAAGTTACTGAAGAAGGTTTTATTTCCTCTAGGGACCGGTCTGTCATTATTTATTCATAGAGCACATACCCTATGAATACTTAACGCAGCTGAGATTTATAATGTAAAGATAACTTGCACCTACATGTAGAGTTATATCCGGAGGGAATTGTTAGTGAAGTTTTGTACGTGCATGTAATTTGTACAATTTTGTTGTATAACGCGCTAATCTCTGAAACTGTTAGGGTTAAAAATATTTATTGCATTACAAAGCCCAATTCACGTTAAACGTTAAACACACACACGCTGGCTATGTACGTTTCAAATAGTATCACAACAATTGTTAAACAGTTGTGGTTATGTGCTGGTGACAGAACTATGTAAGTGTGTGATACTGACATCTCTCAGACAGAGAAGAAGTCTACCACCTATAATAGATCGACGGATGGAAAAAATAAATATTATGTAGGTTGCATCTCTTCTGTTGCTTTTTGGACAAATGTACACCATTTAAATGTAACTGCAACAGAAATACATATAAGTTAGAGAATCTCAAAATTCTTTATTTGATTTTAATTCTAATGATACAAATTAATTCCCCTTCAGAGAGAGTAATGGCCTCGTTTAGACGATCGCGTTTTTTAGTGATTTAAGAAGCATTGCTTCTTCCCTTTCTGTACTCGGAACGCCTTTTTTCAATTTGCTGTTGTGAGATTTTATTTTTAGAATTCCATTTATAAATCCCATACGGACAGTAATTTAAATTGAGAAAGTTTCTTTTTTTATTAAAAAATCATAAACAAACGCTTAATCTTATAAGTATTTGTTATATGATGGTTTACACACTGCTATCAATCAACATGTCCTCTCAAACAGTTGTGTTCCGATTTATAGGAAATAGAAATAGAACTATTATTATCGACGCAATTGTAATCTTTGATTAAAAACCCGAGTAACGCAGCGGCTTTTGAGCTTAATTAATTATTTCGATTTATACAATAAATAAATAAATGTATCGTCACGCCATTCCCTATACAGGGGTAGACAGAGGTCTAGATTAGACAATTAAGTCCCTTCCTCCGAAGATATTTTCGGGACAACATGACAGGTGGTGGGCCCGTCGCTGTCTTTATGTCCAAGCCTACGATATGTACAAATAGAAACTAAAATTTGTTAAAATGTTATTCTTTATTAAAATGTATTTATTAAAATGTTAGTCTTTTATTTTACGAAATTTATTTTCTCTTTGTACCTGTTAAACTGTAAGTGTATTGTAGACCATACTAATGATAAATAAGACGTTATTCCGCAGTCCGTACATATGTGAATGTTGTTTTTACCTATATTGAAGGATATATTTACCTTACTTTACTAACTTATCTTACTCCGACTTACTCTTACATCATTTATTAATTACACATACAGAATTGTATAACGTAATTTTATGCTTTTATTTATTCTCTTTAAAGTAAGTTAAAATTAGAAACTAGGACCTTGTTAGAGCCGTAAAGATGAGACAGCTCGGCAATTGAAAAGTAAATAAATGATGGAACTTTTTTGTAGAAGTACGTGGATTATTTTTTACATAAAAACGAATTGAAATGTAAATTATTTTAACCTACTCATACCTGCATATATTGGTTATTGTAAAGAGAAATATAAGAGTTCTTAACTGCCAGTCGTTTTACAGAGCTTTAACTTCCTATAGGTCGTTAAAGTTTAAGTTATCTCTTAGTATAACGGGAGTGCATACTATTAAATACCAAAGGTATTCTTAATTAGAAACAAGAGGAGGTTCTATGATGGCCTGTATGTAAATGTTTTTAAGTTATCTATGTATTAAAACAATTTCTGAAATTTATAGTGGATTTATCTGCCCGTTCTATCGAAATGATTTGGCTTAAGTTTAGTTACCAAACTGCATCGGCACATTCTTGCTAGATTTCCATTACTAAAGTCATTTATTCGGATTCATAAGTAATACCACAGGATTAAAATCAAGTCCGAGCTTGGTGATTATTAATGAGTTTCCTTTAGGCAATTTCTCATCAATAGACGGCCCAAACTGTCAAAGGGATCGTTAATCATTACAATTTTATACGTGACAAACACTTAATATTTTAGTTTATGAATAATTTAAAGATTAAATTAAGCATTAGTACAAACAGAAATTGAAGTCACCAGAGAGCTCGTGTTCAGCAGTGGACATCCGATAATCTGTATTGATCATTATAAAATAGCCGAATTGGGTCATTGGAATTCTAGTCGAGAGACCCTAGTTCGATTCTCAAGTTTGTATACCCAGTTACAGAAACTTATGTACGATTTGTACCATTGGCTTAGACTTTAAAACGGCAACGGGCTCAGCAACTGCCACAAAATTGTCATATAAATAATTTACAATTCGATCACAATTATCTTAAGCTCAATGGCCTCTATCAAACTGTACTTGTTGCATAATGTACTGCAGTAGGAAATCCTTCGCTCGCGGCTCATAATTCGCCTGTTCCCTTCTGAGAAAATATTTTATTAAGTGTGTTCAATGTTTAAGAAAAATATTTCTTTTAATTCTAATAAGACCAATTGGGTCAGTTTTGAACAATAACATTCATAATGAAGCCATTCCGAAGTGAATAATTTGCCCATAAATTTGCATTTTGATGCCCATAAATATTTTAATGAGGTTTTTTTTTGATTATTTTAACAGAATCAGCCACTATAGCCGCGTAATTGGGTGATCGGCAATTGGGCGACCCTAGTTCGAATCCTAGGAGGCTTTTCTCGAAACATATGCGAATTGGCCACCACCAACTGTCACAATCGTCCACACACGCTCCTATAAAATGTGCTTAGAAGGAACTGGATTGTCTAGACTTCTGCCTACATACATCGGGAGACTATTTTAAAACGCGTGAAGATAAAAACGCAATTAAACTGAATTTGCGCAAGTTTGAATCAATATAATAAGCCGATTTAAAAAAAAATTACACTGACCACGCTGGGAAGAGGATATGCGGAAGGGCAGTATAAAGATAATTACATATAAATTAAATTCAGTCTACTATGTACTCGCTATAATATTTTTTTATAAAAAGGGAGGCAAACGAGCAGGTGGCTCACATGATGGTAAGTACCCCCTCTCAGAATTGGGGAAGGGGTTGTGGGCCACCGGTTACCTGCACCTACGAGAAGAAACGCAGAAGTTTGTTGGACTTCTACTTCACGCTGGTATTCTGTGTGGTCATGGTACTTCCCCGGACGAGCCGGCCCAGTCATGCAACAACAAAAGCTGATGCGTGGCTCTACCACTGAACTTTTATCCCAGTAATATTATAATTGAAAAGTTTTTAAGGATGGATTGATGTTTGTTACTCTCTACGGAACGGATCGAAATATCTGAATATATAGCTTATACATCAGGATAAAAGGTAAGCTACAATTTTAAAGATGTTGTGTAAAACAAACGGGCGAAGCTATGGACGTTAGCTAGTCCGATATAATTGCAGAATGGGCCTGTGCCTAAACCTCAAAACAGACACAAAAACATTTAGATCCAGACAAAACGCTAATGGCAGTTTACATAAAACGGGCGTGGCTTGGTCACAGTATCACAATCAGAAGCTACGCCCAGTTAAGGATTGTGAAGAGGAATGTGTGGCTTTCATCTAAACTCTCAGAGGTGACAACGTATCTGTAACTTTGTTTGCTGTTATAGCTTAAAATGGACTCTTATCGAAAATTGAAAACTTTTTTTTGGCAAAGCAACACTAATTTCAATTTTCACTGTACGCATATCGAACCCAGTATCCTAAGCATTTAAGTCGGGGTCATAACCAATTCTATATGAAAATTTATTTAAACCAGAACTAAAATAATAATACTATAGGGACTAGTTTATTTGTACTTTAGGTACATGTAAACTTTTTATAAGTGTATGTAAGTTTGTTTTGTAATTTATGAAATTTGTTTGAAAGAAATACTTTATTTATTACATTGCGTATGTATACCGACGATGCTGGCCGTGTCCAATATAAAAGTATGTCCCATTGGAAGAAGTTTCGTTTTAGGCAGAGCTAACAGGATGGACTGCATCCCTATGGGACTGTACCCATACAACAATAAAGGATAGTTATATTTAATTGAAAAGTTATATACATATTCGAGATGAGTTTGTCGTAGAACTTACAACTATTGAAGAAGAAAAGTTCGCGAGTGGAAATCTCGCACTGGCTTGACCGTTAATTTGACCGTCTTTTTGTCCAAGCCAATGATAAAGTTCGTCCAATCACCCAACTACTCGGCTATCGTGAGTCCTTACGCTACTACATAACTATATGACATATGATAACTATATGATATGACGACCTCCGTGGACGAGTGGTGTAAACACCTGTTTTCAAACGGTTCGATTGCCAGTCAGGTCATTGTAGAAAAATCAATTTTTATAAATTTCTCAGGTCTGGATGTTTTCGGTGCCTTCGTTGTTTCCGATTACCATACCACAAGTGCTTTATCATCATACATTAGGATTGGAGAAATATATGTGATGTTGTCCATATCTACATATGTATTTATTTATAATTAGATAAGTACTAGTTTTGTAAACATTTAACTGCTTTGACCAAAGTTCCGTGCAAATTATTTAATACGAAAATAAATTAAGCAGGCCTGTGAACTAATTGGGTGCATAATTTCGCTTAAGCAACGTTCTTGTAAATCTAACAAGTTCAGTTACAACGTTGGTAAATACCTTAAGCGCTATTCCCCAAGCAATAACTTTTACGGAAGGAAAAATAAAAGCTAGCGAAAACTGTATTGCTATTCTTTCGAATTTCAGAGGTGGAAATAATGGTGTTTTAGAAATGGATGAATTATTATTTTTTCTGCGTAAGAATATACGAAAACATTTCCTTGAAATCGACGTGGGCTACCGACAGATGGCGGGATAGCCATCTCGAAAAATATCAGACCAATATTCCGTTTGAATTCGACTGATCGCCAATCCGTTTGCCAAGCGTATCGTTTTTAGCAAATTCTCTCTAATGTGGAAGGGCAATGCCCTGCATTGGACAGATACAAGCTTATTTTTGTGTATTCATGTGTCTGTTATTTGTTATTAGACTATTGTATAAATTTTCTTTGTGTCTTAATACTGTGGTATAGTGGTTGCGATCACTCAACCCCGACCGACCCGAGTTCGATTCCCTAGTGGCAGGCTCGTATCTTTTAAATTAAAAATTAAAATTAAATATCTTTACGCTTTAATTCCCAATACAGGAATAGACAGAGGTCTAGTCTAGACAATTAAGTTCCTTTGACCCACCTTCCACCGAAGATATTTTCGGGATAACGTGACAGGTGGTGAGCCCGTCGCCGTCTTTATGTCCAGTCCAACGATGAAATTCGTACATAAGTTTTTGAAAAACTCATTGATACTGCCTCCTGGGGTTTGAACTCGGGTCTCTCGACACGAAATTCCGACCACCTGTTGGGTGGTCGGAATTTCGTTAACGAAACTCGGCTATCGATACTTACTGTTTTTAGCCTTGATATTTCAGGTTCATCTTAGGATCGATAGGATTCTAGAGACCAGAGTTCCATACCGAGTTTAAAAAACTGTTTTAAAACTTATATCTGATTTATATCGTTGACTTGGACATAGAGATTGCGAAAGGCTCACCTCCTTGCACATTATCAAAAAAAAGTCTTCGGTGAAAGGTGGGTTGAAAGGATTTAATTGTCTAAACCTATGTCTACCCTATTCCCTATTCCCAATATCCTTTATAATTATCTGTAAGATATTCTTGTGAATATATTTAAAATTAAAATACCGCTTCGTTTCACACAAAATAGCCGAAGAATAAATGACAACAAACTGCTACATTTCAGCTCAAACTAAAACGTTGGTTACAAAAGCTTTGATGTCACGAGGTATATCCACGCCGACAACGAGGGCTTGTTTAAATTTACTGTGAATTTCCGCTCCTCGCTCTATATACATTGCACAATGTGCATCTAACTGATTTTGTTATTTTTATTATTATTTTTTTCAGCTGTTTAAATTTACCTTATTATGTCATTATACATAGATACTACATCACCCATGCTTCTACATCACGCTTGGCAGGCGTATTGGCGATCGTAGTAGCAGACCACTCGCCCTTCAAACTTATTTGATATTTTCAGAAATGGTTATCCTGCCATCTATTGGTTGCCGTAATGATATTCTAGACTGTTTCCCTTAGTCAATATTCTTACTCCGTTACCACTCGGCTGTCCGAAATCCTTTATTGGATATTATATAAAAATATAAGTATAGTATAAAAATAAAACTTACTTTTATTTTACAAATTTTTTGTTTAAAATATTTATATGTAAAATCCTGAAGTATTTTTTTCTTTTTCTATTTTATTGCGAAGACTTCCCTTCCCTTGTTCCCTTGCCCAGCACGGAGTTATAGTAAATCGGGAAAGTCTTAAATCATAAAATTGTCGTTATCTGATATAATGTTATCAGTTTAGTCTAGTTTAATATAACTTTACCTAACTGGTACTAATGTCACGTACAAGAAATATTATTTCTAATATTGATATTGTATTTATCGTCACTGACATGCATTTGTCAAGAAAACTTAATTGCCCTGAGATGCTTTCTAAACTTATGTTTAAAACGCCTCAAAGATACCCTCAGCATAAGATGATACTAGCAGTCCAGCTAACCCATACAAGATATAGGAAAAAATGTGCATATTTTCTGTTATATTCATTTACTACCGGCATTCTACTCAATAGACATTATAGAAATAGTGAGATAGACCTATTCTTCAACAAGAGTAGCGACACGTAAATTACTTATGTAAAAATTTTATCGAGTGCGTAGCTTTTTTGTAGTCATAGTATTACGTCATAAATTTAATTCGCTATAAATATATGGGAACAATAAGTAGCCTATATAACGACTAAAGCAACAATAAGGATACGCATGGCTTAAAATAAAATAAATAAATGAAATAAAATGTAAAAAATAATAGACTCTGGCTTGCCGGTTCCTCTCTAAAAAGTTTTCGTATTGCAAACAGGTGTTGAGTTTGAGGTTTAATAAAACTTTTAAAAAAGCGAAATTTAATAAAAAAAGATTTGACTTGAACTTTGGTTCCTTTAAGTGAGACTGTAACTGTCTGGGTTATATTTTTTAATATCGAGGAGTAATAATCCTATTTTTAATATCTAGTATACGCAAGCTGCAGTTAATTGAGGCCATAAAATAAATTGAACAGACGGCGTAAACACTGGAAGACTTCTGGAAGTACACAACACTTCTGGAAGTAAAGTTCATTTCTCAATGCAAAAAACAGTTTCATTAAAAAATAATTTTAAAACAGATTCCAAAATATTTAAACTGCTGTATTGTTTGCTAAAACTTTTCTTCCGGCACGCCTCCTCCGGATGAACTGTCATTAGCACTTACATTAAAAAATAACTCTCGTTTATTAAATTGATACTTATGTAATAGTCACATAGCCCAATGGTTGGGTGGTCGGAATGTCGAGTCAAGAGACCCGAGTTCGATCCCCAGGTGGCAGTACCAATGAGTTTTTCAAAAACTTATGTACTTACATCGTTGGCTTGGACATAAAGACGGCGACGGGTTCACCACCTCTGTCTACTCCTGTATTGGGAATTGCGTGAAGATATTTTATTTTTAGATACATATATAAATGTCTGTAGAAGTCCACTGCAGGACATATGGACGATTTGGAATGATTGTCATACATGACTGGGTTAGACATAGAAAACATCATAGTTCGCGTCACAGATAATGCGTGAATATAAGTAAGTAAGCTTTAAATTTCAAATTAGAAATTTATGTATTAATAGACATAATATTTAGATTTCGTTGTTTATTGCGTTTAGATTACGTCACAATAACCGATTGGTCGGAACTTCGAGTTAAAATACCCGTGTTTGATCCCCAGGTGACAGGCACGTACCAATGGGTTTTTCAAAAACTTACGCACGAATATCGTTGACTTGAACATAAAGAGGGCACGGGCTCACCACCTGTCACATTGTCCCGTAAATATCTTCGGTGGAAGGTGGATCAAAGGAACTTAATTGTCTAGACTAGACCTCTGTCTACCCCTGTATTGGAAATTACGTGAAGATATTTATTTATTATTATTACGTTGTTTATGTAATTTGATAAATATGTTTAGCCGTATGTAACAAACATGTAAGATGACTAATTAGCTCAGATGTAAGTTATTTGGATCTATCAACTGTCTCAATATTGAGTTATGAAAAGTTAATAACACTCGTGATTAAAGAAAATTAATTATCTTCAAGCCGTTCCCAATACTGGGGTAGACAGAGGTATAGAAAGTTTTAACTTTTCGAGTCACCCTTTACCGAAGACTTTCATATCGTTGGCTTGAACATAAAGATGATGAGCCTGTCACCGTCCTCATGTCCAAGCCAACGATATAAATCGTACAATAGTTTAAAAAATCTATTGGTACGAGGCTCCCACTCGGATTTTGCTTGTGACCAACACTCGTATTGGTAAGATATTTTAGAAATAAAAAACATCTCTAATGTTATTTTGATGTTTCTGATGAATCTGAATTTCTGAATCGTTTCACCACTTACCAGAACAACATTGGCAATCATACAACCAGAGAAGTTACTCGTGCGTTGCATACTGTTGAAAACGCATAATCGTACCTCACCTGCCGGAAGAATCTTTCTGTCCTTATATAATTTGTTTCAATCTTTTGAACTCAATCCAAATCTATTTGAGACAACGTGTCAATTGGTTCACTGATGGCCACCTTACACACACTCTAACTACGGATACGTTGTTGTACTCGAATACATTTCGAAAAAACTGTTTGGGAAAAGATATATTCTTACTCGACACCTTGCGGGTAGTTTTTATTCATTTCCTAATACAGTGGTAGCCAGAGGCCTAAACAATTTGGCCCTTTCGACCTACATTTCACCGGAGTTTATTTCTGGGAGTACCTGAAATGGTGAGTCTATCACCATCTTTATGTGCAAGACAACGATGCAAGTCGTACACAAATATTTTGAAAACTCATTGGTACGAGCCTATCTTCTGGGAATCTAAGTGGGATCTGTTGACTTGAATTCACCCAACCACTCCTCCACACAGTCTATCGTAAATTCTAACGTGGCTCGCTCGGATGTAAAAAGAATTAATAATATTTAATAATTATAAATATACATCAATGTAAATATGATTTACCTCTGTCTTGGACCAAGACTGCGATAGTCTCATCAACTGTCAAGTTGTCCTAAATAGGCCTCAATGAAAAGTGGGTCGAAAGGACTTAATTCTCTAGAACTCTTTCTGGGGCATGTTGGGAATACACGTGAAAATAACGATATGTACTTATTTTATTTATAAAAAAAATAATAAAATATCTTCACGCAATTCCCAATACAGGGGTAGACAGAGGTCAAGTCTAGACAATTAAGTCCCTTTGACCCACCTTCCACCGAAGATATTTTCGGGACAACGTGACAGGTGGTGAGCCTGTCGCCGTCTTTCTGTCCAAGCCAACGCTGAAATTCGTACATAAGTTTTTGAAAAACTCATTGGTACTGCCACTTGGGGATCGAACTCGGGTCTCTCGACTAGAAATTCCGAACACCCAACAACTCGGCTATAAAATTCTATTCAAAGAATTATCATTTATAAAACGTATTAAGGAGAAATGGACACTACTTTAAAGTTCGATCACAATTGACAATTCCAGAGTTACAGAACTGTTTCAGTGAAACGAAAATTGAATTGAACCTTGGTCATTGGTAGCAATTTCAGCGTCAACTTCTCTAAAAACGTTTGTCACATGATAAAAATATCTGTTACCGAAACACGCGATTGGACAATTTTACAAAAAAACAAAGCATAACAAGATTATGCTTTTAAGCTGCATTTGGTGTAAATGTAAAAGAAATTACTATGTGTCTATTAATATTAAAAGCTTGTAGCTTAATGAGGAAAAAAATAATAATTTATTACAATTATATTAAGCACACAGATAATTTACAACCTGAATTTACACATGGGAAACTTTTTATTCAAGAAAAATATACGATTCTGTAGGAGGAAACGAAATAAAAAGTATAATAAATAAACAGATATCTTCACACTTGTTCCCAATATTAGGCAGTAGGCAGTCAATAAAGTCCTTGCAACCTACCTTTCACCGAAGACTATTTGTCCCAGAAAGTGACAGGTGGAGAGTCTGTCGCCGTGTGAAACTGAAAAAAGATTTCGAAATAGTTGAGTTGATAGTCCGGAATTCACGCGGCTATTTTATAAGTTGGAAAGAGTTGACTTGACTCTGCATTCGAAGCAAAGAGTTGCCGGTTCGGATTCCGCTAGAAGCAAACCTTTATGTGAGAAATATGAATCGTTTTACTCGAGTCATGTATTTTTGTAATTATATATAAGTATTTATCTGTGTAAACATATATGTATGTAATTATATATAAGTATTTATCTGTGTAAACATATATGTATGTAATTATATTGTACCGTAC
>JAGSMR010000250.1:0-90725 GCA_029286605.1 Sericinus montela
TCAGCTACCGCCAGTGAAAGTCCCGTCAAAATCGGTCCGGACGTTTCTGGTGTCTGTCCGTTTGTTCCGGCTAATCTCTGAGACGGCTAGACCGATTTCAACGGGTTTTACACTGGCAGAAAGCTGATTTTTTTGTGGCGTAACGTGGGATCGTAGGCTACTTTTATTTTAGAAACTTATTCTATATTCCTCCAATACAGTGGTAGACAGAAGTCTGAACGATTAAATCCTTCCGTACCTTTCACCGAAGATTTTGGGACAACGTGACAGGTAGCGACGAGCTTATCGTTGTTTTGCGTAGATTGTTAAAGAAATAAAACAGTTAAAACATGTTAGTTTCCATTTATTATAAAAATATAACACAATACAACAAATTATTAGTAAATTTCTTAGTTCGGAAAGGACATAGTTTTAATTGAGTTTCAGCTCAATTTCAATATCGCATCGCATCGTTCGTGACTAGATCCAGGGCTCCCAATTGGACGTGGGGGTCGTGCGGTGGCGCAACAGCTCGGATACCTGGTGATCGTGCCCGACTAATGTCTAGGAAAAGAGTTCATATTGTATTTCCAACATTATAAAATTTCTTTCGCCTGTTTTATCTCCGCTAGAGATAGACTCTGTGTCGATAGACGAATTTAAATTCTTATTCAATGAATAAATACACATACTGTTGTCAAGGGTCAGACAAATCAAAATCAAACTAAGACTTCAATGAATGTTTATTGATCCATACTAACAACATTAATTAAAATATGAAAACAAATGTAGTTTCTTAATTGTATGTTGCGTCTAACATCAAACATGGTTGCAGCATCGAATACCCCCCGGCTAGTTTGTCAATACAACATCCCTTTTAAGCCAATGTTAAAATAATATTTTTACATTAGAAATATTATTAAATGAACCATTTTTATAAATAGGCCGAATATTAGTTTAAATTAAATGTTTCACTATTAATTTATACAATTATCTATTAAAACTTAGTAAACTATAATTGTCCGTTTAACTTGAACACTGAACATCTTTCAAAACAACGTCCCTTTTAAAACCAATGTTAAGATAGTATTATTATATAAGAAATCTTAGTACAAATACTGATTTATAAATAGCCTCAGTATATTAAAATTAAATATTAAAAACAATGGATTTATAATTATCCATTAAAACTATGTAAACATTAATTAACGCAATAGCTATGAACACTGAAAAATTAGACAAAACAATATCTCTTTTGAAGCATGTTAAAATACCATTGGACACATGACATAAATGGCCTTAGTTACATTTGGATTGAATAATTAAGTATGAATTTGTAATTATATCTCAAGGCTCTCTTAACGTTAATTAACCCAACAATACATACGTAGAAACATACATTGATAGGTTGAAAATCACATACATTGCACCGATGTCTCATGCGTAAGTAGCAAACTCACTTGTGTTATGGAATAAGAAACAACGAATGGGCCACAAATACCCAGTCCCGAGACATGTAGAAAAAGTAGATTTACTCTTTAAGATTTTCCCTTTAGTCTATATGCCCCAAGGAATAATATCATCATAGATGCCCCAAGGAATAATACCCGTCCTTAGTACAAATGTTAGGTTAGGTTATGTTAGGTTATGTTAGGTTAGGTTGCGAGGTGTCTGGTGGTGCGATCCTTGATCTGCCAAGCGTGGCGATTACGGCACGCTGTTATGTGTACGTTATATAAGTGTAATGTATAAGTCGAAAGTAACATAAGCTTTTGCCGATGCAGCATCTAAGAAAGTAAGCTTAGTTGTGTAACAGCCTTCGACTAAATGCTGCCCCCTGCGGCTCTTCTCGCGGTTTTGTAGTTAACGCGAAACCCTAATTATTGTTTCTAAAATAATGCTAGCCTTAGTTACACCTTACAACGTCAGCTACCGCCAGTGAAAGTCCCGTCAAAATCGGTCCGGACGTTTCTGGTGTCTGTCCGTTTGTTCCGGCTAATCTCTGAGACGGCTAGACCGATTTCAACGGGTTTTACACTGGCAGAAAGCTGATTTTTTTGTGGCGTAACGTGGGATCGTAGGCTACTTTTTATTTTAGAAACTTATTCTATATTCCTCCAATACAGAGGTGGGCAGAAGTCTGAACGATTAAATCACTTCGTTACCTTTCTGAGATTTTGGGACAACGTGACAGGTAGCGACGAGCTTATCGTTGTTTTGCGTAGATTGTTAAAGAAATAAAACAGTTAAAACATGTTAGTTTCCATTTATTATAAAAATATAACACAATACAACAAATTATTAGTAAATTTCTTAGTTCGGAAAGGACATAGTTTTAATTAGAGTTTCAACTCAATTTCAATATCGCATCGCATCGTTTATTGACTAGATCAGGGCTCCCAATTGGACAGTGAGGGTCCGATACGAGTGGCTTGCAACAGCTCAGTCTGGTGATCGTGCCCGACTAATGTCTAGGAAAAGAGTTCATATTGTATTTCCAACATTATAAAAATTTCTTTCGCCTGTTTTATCTCCGCTAGAGATAGACTCTGTGTCGATAGACGAATTTAAATTCTTATTCAATGAATAAATACACACATACTGTTGTCAAGGGTCAGACAAATCAAAATCAAACTAAGACTTCAATGAATGTTTATTGATCCATACTAACAACATTAATTAAAATATGAAAACAAATGTAGTTTCTTAATTGTATGTTGCGTCTAACATCAAACATGGTTGCAGCATCGAATACCCCAGCTGGTTTGTCAATACAACATCCCTTTTAAGCCAATGTTAAAATAATATTTTTACATTAGAAATATTATTAAAGTACCATTTTTTATAAATAGGCCGAATATTAATTTAAATTAAATGTTTCACTATTAATTTATACAATTATCTATTAAAACTTAGTAAACTATAATTGACCGTTTAACTTGAACACTGAACATCTTTCAAAACAACGTCCCTTTTAAAACCAATGTTAAGATAGTATTATTATATAAGAAATCTTAGTACAAATACTGATTTATAAATAGCCTCAGTATATTAAAATTAAATATTAAAAACAATGGATTTATAATTATCCATTAAAACTATGTAAACATTAATTAACGCAATAGCTATGA
Source organism: Sericinus montela (assembly GCA_029286605.1). Lineage (NCBI taxonomy): Eukaryota > Metazoa > Arthropoda > Insecta > Lepidoptera > Papilionidae > Sericinus > Sericinus montela. Next base: position 3,111 of record JAGSMR010000250.1, read on the forward strand.
ACACTGAAAAATTAGACAAAACAATATCTCTTTTGGAAACATGTTAAAATACCATTGGACACATGGCCGCCGTGTATAGTTACATTTAGTTGAATAATTAAGTATGAATTTGTAATTATATCTCAAGGCTCTCTTAACGTTAATTAACCCAACAATACATACGTAGAAACATACATTGATAGGTTGAAAATCACATACATTGCACCGATGTCTCATGCGTAAGTAGCAAACTCACTTGTGTTATGGAATAAGAAACAACGAATGGGCCACAAATACCCAGTCCCGAGACATGTAGAAAAAGTAGATTTACTCTTTAAGATTTTCCCTTTAGTCTATATGCCCCAAGGAATAATATCATCATAGATGCCCCAAGGAATAATACCCGTCCTTAGTACAAATGTTAGGTTAGGTTATGTTAGGTTATGTTAGGTTAGGTTGCGAGGTGTCTGGTAGTGCGATCCTTGATCTGCCAAGCGTGGCGATTACGGCACGCTGTTATGTGTGAACGTTATATAAGTGTAATGTATAAGTCGAAAGTAACACAAGCTTTTGCCGATGCAGCATCTAAGAAAGTAAGCTTAGTTGTGTAACCGCCTTCGACTAAATGCTGCCCCCTGCGGCTCTTCTCGCGGTTTCGTAGTTAACGCGAAACCCTAATTATTGTTTCTAAAATAATGCTAGCCTTAGTTACACCTTACAACGTCAGCTACCGCCAGTGAAAGTCCCGTCAAAATCGGTCCGGACGTTTCTGGTGTCTGTCCGTTTGTTCCGGCTAATCTCTGAGATGGCTGGACCGATTTCAACAGGTTTACACTGGCAGAAAGCTGATTTTTGTGGCGTAACGTGGGATCGTAGGCTACTTTTTATTTTAGAAACATATTCACATATATTCCTCCAATACAGTGGTAGACAGAAGTCTAGACGATTAAATCCTTCCGACCCACCTTTCACCGAAGATTTTGGGACAACGTGACGAGTAACCTTGAGCTTATCGTTGTTTTGCGTAGATTGTTAAAGAAATAAAACATTTAAAACATGTCAGTTTCTATTTCTTATAAAAATATAACACAATACAACAAAATATTAGTAAATTTCTTAGTTCGGAAAGGACATAGTTTTAATTTCAATATCGCATCGTATCGTTCGTGACTAGATCCAGGGCTCCCAATTGGACCTGGTGACGCCGAGGACGTGGGGGTCCGTGCAGTGGCGCAGCAGCTCGGATACCTGGCGAGGAACGTGCAAATATCTTAACGTTTTAAATGTTTATATATCATTTAGAATATTAATTATGTCATGGTTAGGAACTAGATATCAGTTACGTAACAAAGTGCTCTGATATATCCTGTTATTCACATCAATTCACATCTTTACGAGTATATTATCTTAACCGGTGTTAGGAGCTAGCTCAAACAAAATGAGCTAATCCTGCAAGTGACACTGATATTACTGAACGGGCTCTACCGATTTCAGTGATACTATTCATTGTGTTATAGTGCTACGAACGCGGTTAGTTTGAGTATATACATAAAAAACAGCATATGAAAGTCCATTTCAGGATTGATTCTACAGGCATCTCGCGATCATTCAGGCGGATTGGCGATCGCTTTGTCACCAGTTTGCTCATTTTAATCTGGTATTTTCGAGATAGGTAGGGTAGGTAGGGCTCTCCTCTGTCGCCTCGAGACACTCACGGACAGAGAGGATTCGTATGCACATGTAAATCATCAACCCCTAGCTTCGTAGGCGGGTCGCTAGCAATAAAGCTACGGGGTCAGTTTGTGACCTGCTCCTCCACGCTGCAGCTGCACTGCGTCCCGGGGTGGGCGCTGCCCCCTCCCGCCGCGCACCAGCCCCGGAACTGCGACAGCCGTCCAAGTGCACCGACGTACATAGAGTATTTAGAGATGCCTTCACAAGCCAATCCAAGAAAGTCACGATAGCCAATCTTTAATATTGAAACTACTTGAAGTTGTTATAAGTTTAAATCCTAGAAACTTCTAACTCTGCCCTCACTGTACATATTATAAGTAGCTACTTATCTCTGTTTTAATAATGTTAATGTTGAAAGATACACGAAAACGCATAATAAGTATGAGATTGCGATATCTATATGTACACTGGTGTGCATGTGATAATGTTAGTAAAATGAGTGTAATTTGCGTATATGACAGGTCATATTCAATAATAAAATTCTAAAAGTATAAAACATCAAAATCTCAATATATTTAAACAGAAACATACATCTAAAGATGGTAGACCAATCGACAAATGTTGTCATTCAATAAATGACCTTTCATCTAACAAAGTGTAATTGCAATATCTCATGTGACATGTACTTCTTATCATTATCATCGTCATCATAACAGTCTAACAGAAGTCTACTGCTGAACATACGCCTCTCCTAAGGATCGCCACATAGAAAGGTCCTGTGTCATTTGCACCATCGACTTCCCGCAATGTTCTGCAGGTCGTCGCAGCATCTTGCGGGAGACATTCTAATACAGACAGTTGTATAATCATTGACTAAGAAAAATATATTAATTAATAATAATACAAAATTAAATAAGTAAAGAATTCATTAATTAATTTAAAGAATTCATTAGTTAATTTATAATATATTTAATATATTATACTTTATAGAAATATATATCAACAAAAATCAAATTGCTATATACTCTTTCAAGGTGTGTAAATATTTTTAAGAACTTCAAATGGGAACTTTATTTTCTTTTCCCCAATGTATGTACATATACAAGCAAATAAATAAATAAATACGTTAATATGACACCTAGGACTGAGGTGATCGTGCCCGACTAATGTCTAGGAAAAGAGTTAATATTGTATTTTTAATAAAAATAATAAAAATCTTTATTTCAGTAACTTAAACCTAGTTAACAAAATGTCATCTGGAGAACTCCTTTTAAGTAATAATTATTTACTTGTAATAGGAGGCCCGCTCTTCCTTTAGGCTAGTAATCTAGGCGGTACTTAAAACTATAAGAGCAAGATAAAATACAAGTAATAGTTCTCTTGCTTAACACTAGTAAATTTTTAAAATAATTAAGAAGTAAAAATAGGAAACGATAACAGAAAAAATAGTATTTCCAACATTATAAAAATTTCTTTCGCCTGTTTTATCTCCGCTAGAGATAGACTCTGTGTCGATAGACGAATTTAAATTGTTGTTCCAATGAATAAATACACACATACTGTTGTCAAGGGTCAGACAAATCAAAATCAAACTTAGACTTCAATAAATGTTTATGGATCCATGCTAACAACATTAATTAAAATATGAAAACAAATGCAGTTTTATAATTGTATGTTGCGTCTAACATCAAACATGGTTGCAGCATCGAATGCCCCTGGCTAGTTTGTCAATACAACATCCCTTTTAAGCCAATGTTAAAATAATATTTTTACATTAGAAATATTATTAAAAGTACCATTTTTATAAACAGGCCGAATATTAATTTAAATTAAATGTTTCACTATTAATTTATACAATTATCTATTAAAACTTAGTAAACTATAATTGACCGTTTAACTTGAACACTGAACATCTATCAAAACAACGTCCTTTTAAAACCAATGTTAAGATAGTATTATTATATAAGAAATCTTATTACAAATACTGTTTTTTACAAATAGCCTCAGTATATTAAAATTAAATATTAAAAACTATGGATTTATACTTATGCCTTAAAACGATGTAATCATTAACTAACGCAATAGCTATGAACACTGAGAAATTAGTCAAAACACTCTTTTTAGGCTTATGTTAAAATACCGTTGGATACATGGCCATAAATGGCCTTAGTTACATTGGATTGAATAATTAAGTATGAATTTGTAATTATATCTTAAGGCTCTCTAAACATTAATTAACCCAACAATACATACGTAGAAACATACATTGATAGGTTGAAAATCACATACATTGCTCCGATGTCTCAGGCGTAAGTAGCAAACTTACTTGTGTTATGGAATAAGAAACAACGAATGGGCCACAAATACCCAGTCCCTAGACATGTAGAAAAGTAGATTTAGTCTTTAAGATTTTCCCTTAGTCTATACCCATGGCATATTTAGGAACAAAGATGCCCTAAGGAATAATACCCGTCCTAAGCACAAATGTTAGGTTAGGTTATGTTAGGTTAGGTTGCGAGGTGTCTGGTAGTGCGATCACCAATCTGCCTGCCAAGCGTGGCGATTACGGCACGCGAGAGGCCTATGTCCAGCAGTGGACTACTGCAAGCTGTTATGTGTATACGTTATATAAGTGTAATGTATAAGAAAAAGTAACATTTGCAACTTAATAAAATAAAAAATTCGTTCATGCTGAACATTTCACACACACACACACACTTATGTCCCGCTGGCCCGAGTGGGCCGTGTGCCGCAGAAGCGCGAGGAGGGCTGGTGGGTGGTGGTGGGCGAGCCGATGAGCAACAGCCTTTATTAGTTAGAGAATAAAGTGATTTTTTTTAGTAATTCTTTCTCCATAGAGTAACGCAACGATCGCTTCTACAACGATATCCCAGTGGTTTAGGTTACTGTTTGTGCTTAAAAAGATGATATTTCCAGTTCTTAAATGTTTGTTCAAGGTTGACGCTAAAGCTACTGACCGGATTTTGATCCTGTTTCCATTCTCTAATGTCTTGTTTTGCAACTAGAAACTGACGCACGAATCTCAATGATTCCTGCATCGGTTTCTAAAAATGGAATATTATTTTTGTGAATTGAAATCTATAGAACGGATTTAGATGCGGTTTTCAGTACTACACGTGGCTTTCTAGACTTCTTTAGTCTTACTTAAGAAATACATATACATTTTGTCCCCTCAAAATCTGTTTATAGATGGCCAACGAGCCGCCCCGGCATCGCGCTACATATGTTTTCTGTCGTAGTAACGTAAATTGTATCGCTTCATACTCCTTTCAAAGTCACCACTTCTTAGAGGCTACTTTTATTTTAGAAACATATTCACATATATTCCTCCAATACAGTGGTAGACAGAAGTCTAGACGATTAAATCCTTCCGACCCACCTTTCACCGAAGATTTTGGGAAAACGTGACAGGTAGCGACGAGCTTATCGTTGTTTTGCGTAGATTTTAAAGAAATAAAACATTTAAAACATGTCAGTTTCCATTTATTATAAAAATATAACACAATACAACAAATTATTAGTAAATTTCTTAGTTCGGAAAGGACATAGTTTTAATTAGAGTTTCAGCTCCATTTCAATATCGCATTTAATTTAATTTGTTGTATTGTGTTATATTTTTATAATAAATGGAAAATGACATGTTTTAACTGTTTTATTTCTTTAACAATCTACGCAAAACAACGATTAGCTCGTCGCTTCCCGTCACATTGTCCCAAAATCTTCGGTGAAAGGTGGGTCGGAAGGACTTAATCGTCTAGACTTCTGTCTACCTCTGTATTGGAGGAATATATGTGAATATGTTTCTAAAATAAAAGTAGCCTACCATCCCACGTTACGCCACAAAAAAATCAGCTTTCTGCCAGTATAAGTCCCGTTGAAATCGGTCTAGCCGTCTCAGAGATTAGCCGGAACAAACGGACAGACACCTGAAACGTCTGGACCGATTTTGACGGGACTTTCACTGGCGGAAGCTGACGTTGTAAGGTGTAACTAAGGCTAGCATTATTTTAGAAACAATAATTCGGGTGTCGCGTTAACTACAAAATCGCGAGAAGAGCCGCAGGGGCAGCATTTAGTCGAAGGCTGTTACACAACTAAGCTTACTTACTTAGATGCTGCACCGACAAAAGCTTATGTTACTTTCGACTTATACATTACACTTATATAACGTACACACATAACAGCTTGCAGTAGTCCACTGCTGGACATAGACCTCTCGCGTGCCGTAATCGCCACGCTTGGTAGGCAGATTGGCGATCGCACTACCAGACACCTCGCAACCTAACCTAACATTTGTACTTAGGACGGGTATTATTCCTTGGGGCATCTATGATGATATTATTCCTTGGGGCATATAGACTAAAGGAAAATCTTAAAGAGTAAATCTACTTTTTCTACATGTCTCGGGACTGGGTATTTGTGGCCCATTCGTTGTTTCTTATGCCATAACACAAGTGAGTTTGCTACTTACGCATGAGACATCGGTGCAATATATGTGATTTTCAACCTATCAATGTATGTTTCTACGTATGTATTGTTGGGTTAATTAATGTTAAGAGAGCCTTGAGATATAATTACAAATTCATACTTAATTATTCAATCCAAATGTAACTAAGGCCATTTATGGCCATGTGTCCAATGGTATTTTGACATAAGCCTAAAAAGAGATATTGTTTTGTCTAATTTTCAGTGTTCATAGCTATTGCGTTAATTAATGTTTACATAGTTTTAATGAATAGTTATAAATCCATTGTTTTTAATATTTAATTTTAATAGACTGAGGCTATTTATATATATTTTATAATAAATGGAAAATGACATGTTTTAACTGTTTTATTTCTTTAACAATCTACGCAAAACAACGATAAGCTCGTCGCTACCTGTCACGTTGTCCCAAAATCTTCGGTGAAAGGTGGGTCGGAAGGATTTAATCGTCTAGACTTCTGTCTACCACTGTATTGGAGGAATCTATGTGAATATGTTTCTAAAATAAAAGTAGCCTACGATCCCACGTTACGCCACAAAAATCAGCTTTCTGCCAGTATAAGTCCCGTTGAAATCGGTCTAGCCGTCTCAGAGATTAGCCGGAACAAACGGACAGACACCTGAAACGTCTGGACCGATTTTGACGGGACTTTCACTGGCGGTAGCTGACGTTGTAAGGTGTAACTAAGGCTAGCATTATTTTAGAAACAATAATTAGGGTGTCACGTTAACTACAAAATCGCGAGAAGAGCCGCAGGGGGCAGCATTTAGTCCAAGGCTGTTACACAACTAAGCTTACTTACTTAGATGCTGCACCGACAAAAGCTTATGTTACTTTCGACTTATACATTACACTTATATAACGTACACACATAACAGCTTGCAGTAGTCCACTGCTGGACATAGGCCTCTCGCGTGCCGTAATCGCCACGCTTGGTAGGCAGATTGGCGATCGCACTACCAGACACCTCGCAACCTAACCTAACATTTGTACTTAGGACGGGTATTATTCCTTGGGGCATCTATGATGATATTATTCCTTGGGGCATATAGACTAAAGGAAAATCTTAAAGAGTAAATCTACTTTTCTACATGTCTCAGGACTGGGTATTTGTGGCCCATTCGTTGTTTCTTATGCCATAACACAAGTGAGTTTGCTACTTACGCATGAGACATCGGTGCAATATATGTGATTTTCAACCTATCAATGTATGTTTCTACGTATGTATTGTTGGGTTAATTAATGTTAAGAGAGCCTTGAGATATAATTACAAATTCATACTTAATTATTCAATCCAAATGTAACTAAGGCCATTTATGGCCATGTGTCCAATGGTATTTTGACATAAGCCTAAAAAGAGATATTGTTTTGTCTAATTTTCAGTGTTCATAGCTATTGCGTTAATTAATGTTTACATAGTTTTAATGAATAGTTATAAATCCATTGTTTTTAATATTTAATTTTAATAGACTGAGGCTATTTATATATATTTTATAATGTTGGAAATACATAATATAAATTTTTATAATGTTGGAAATACAATATGAACTCTTTTCCTGGACATTAGTCGGGCACGATCACCTCAGTTCTAGGTGTCATATTAACGTATTTATTTATTTGCTTGTATATGTACATACATTGGAGAAAAGAATATAAAATTCCCATTTGAAGTTCTTAAAAATATTTACACACCTTGAAAGAGTATATAGCAATTTGATTTTTGTTGATATATATTTCTATAAAGTATATTATATTAAGTATATTATAAATTAACTAATGATTTCTTTAAATTAATTAATGAATTCTTTACTTATTTAATTTTGTATTATTATTAATTCATATATTTTTCTAAGTCAATGATTATACAACTGTCTTATTAGACTGTCTCCCGCAAGATGCTGCGACGACCTGCTGAACATTGCGGGAAGTCGATGGTGCAAATGACACAGGACCTTTCTATGTGGCGATCCTTAGGAGAGGCGTATGTTCAGCAGTAGACTTCTGTTAGACTGTTATGATGACGATGATCATGATAAAGTACATGTCACATGAGATATTGCAATTACACTTTGTTAGATGAAAGGTCATTTATTGAATGACAACATTTGTCGATTGGTCTACCATCTTTAGATGTATGTTTCTGTTTAAATATATTGAGATTTTGATGTTTTATACTTTTTAGTATTTTATTATTGAATATGACCTGTCATATACGCAAATTACACTCATTTTACTAACATTATCACATGCACACCAGTGTACATATAGATATCGCAATCTCATACTTATTATGCGTTTTCGTGTATCTTTCAACATTAACATTATTAAAACAGAGATAAGTAGCTACTTAAAATATGTACAGTGAGGGCAGAGTTAGAAGTTTCTAGGATTTAAACTTATAACAACTTCAAGTAGTTTCAAGATTAAAGATTGGCTATCGTGACTTTCTTGGATTGGCTTGTGAAGGCACCTCTAAATACTCTATGTACGTCGGTGCACTTGGACGGCTGTCGCAGTTCCGGGGCTGGTGCGCGGCGGGAGGGGCAGCGCCCATTCCAGGACAGGCGCAGCTGCAGCGTGGAGGAGCAGGTCACAAACTGACCCCGTAGCTTTGTTGCTAGCGACCCCGCCTTCGAAGCTAGGGGTTGATGATTTACATGTGCATACGAATCCTCTCTGTCCGTGAGTGTCTCGAGAGGCGACAGAGGAGAGCCCTACCTACCTATCTCGAAAATACCAGATTAAAATGTGCAAACTGGTGACAAAGCGATCGCCAATCCGCCTGAATGATCGCGAGAAGCCTGTAGAATCAATCCTGAAATGGACTTTCATATGCTGTTTTTATGTATATACTCAAACTAACCGCGTTCGTAGCACTATAACACAATGAATAGTATCACTGAAATCGGTAGAGCCTGTTCAGTAATATCAGTGTCACTTGCAGGATTAGCTTATTTTGTTTGAGCTTGCTCCTAACACCAGTTAAGATAATATACTCGTAAAGATGTGAATGGATGTGAATAACAGGATCTATCAGAGCACTTTGTTACGTAACTGATATCTAGTTCCTAACCATGACATAATTAATATTCTAAATGATATATAAATATTTAAAACGTTAAGATATTTGCACGTTCCTCGCCAGGTATCCGAGCTGCTGCGCCACTGCACGGACCCCCACGTCCTCGGCGTCACCAGGTCCAATTGGGAGCCCTGGATCTAGTCACGAACGATGCGATGCGATATTGAAATTGAGCTGAAACTCTAATTAAAACTATGTCCTTTCCGAACAAAGAAATTGACTAATAATTTGTTGTATTGTATTATATTTTTATAATAAATGGAAACTGACATGTTTTAACTGTTTTATTTCTTTAACAATCTACGCAAAAACAACGATAAGCTCGTCGCTACCTGTCACGTTGTCCCAAAATCTTCGGTGAAAGGTGGGTCGGAAGGATTTAATCGTCTAGACTTCTGTCTACCACTGTATTGGAGGAATATATGTGAATATGTTTCTAAAATAAAAAGTAGCCTACGATCCCACGTTACGCCACAAAAAAATCAGCTTTCTGCCAGTGTAAAACCCGTTGAAATCGGTCTAGCCGTCTCAGAGATTAGCCGGAACAAACGGACAGACACCAGAAACGTCCGGACCGATTTTGACGGGACTTTCACTGGCGGTAGCTGACGTTGTAAGGTGTAACTAAGGCTAGCATTATTTTAGAAACAATAATTAGGGTTTCGCGTTAACTACAAAACCGCGAGAAGAGCCGCAGGGGGCAGCATTTAGTCGAAGGCTGTTACACAACTAAGCTTACTTTCTTAGATGCTGCATCGGCAAAAGCTTATGTTACTTTCAACTTATACATTACACCTTTATAACGTACACATAACAGCTTGCAGTAGTCCACTGCTGGACATAGGGCTCTCGCGTGCCGTAATCGCCACGCTTGGCAGGCAGATTGGCGATCGCACTACCAGACACCTTACATCTTAGACCCTATGGGCCATCACCGGTGTACTGAATTCTAGTATACTAATTTTCGGGGTGGATATGCCACCATCTGTCAGCAGTTGTAGCTATTTACAAAGCTTTTCCTTTGTCACCTCCTACGACACCCATGGGAAAAACGATTTGACAACATCATGTCTAAACTCTGAACTCAAATTAAGAAGCCAAAACACTTGTGTCATGGAATCAGAAACAACGAAGGCACCACATACACCCAGACCTGAGACACTATAGAAAAGTGGTTTTCTACTTTGATCTGTCCGGGTATTGAACTCAAGAACTCAGAGCTAGGGACATCTTCAAAATTGGTGTGCCACTTCTAGAAGCCGTTACGCTATCAATAAAGAAATAAATTTTCACTATCGAAGGCATTTATTAGCCTAAGTGCAGGCTTCATATACTGTCTTAATGAATCAGTGTCAATAACTTACCATCATATGTATAACTTTTTCCTACCTACCTTTCAATTAAAAGAAGAAAAATCTCAGTTTCAGAGAATCGTAAAAAGTAATAACAACACGATTTTTACGACGAAAATCCCAACGTAATTTTGGCGTAAACAAAAACTTTTCATGTCAAAGTTTGAGGAAAATCATAAAGCATTTTGGAAACATTCAATGTTTCTGTTTGTTTAGGGTTAGGGGCAAGTAACATACAGTATGTTACGCGACGAGGGTAACGGCGCGTAAAACAAAGAGATACGTATAAAAAGAGTTAGAAATTGTTCAGAACTATTCATTCAGTTCATTTTCAAATAATATTCTGATAATAATATGATCCGTGTGGTAACGGCGTAAGAATATTGCCACTCCCTTTCTTCCCGTGGATATTGTAACAGGCGACTAAGGGATACAGCCTTGAATATCGTTGTAGCAACCGATGGATTGCGGGACAACCATCTCTAAAAATATCAGACCAGTATGTGCAGTAGCGTCCGATGTGCGAGTGATCTGGTACTGCGATCGCCAATCCGCTTGCCAAGCCTGGCGATTATAGCAAATCCTCCCTGTGGGAGGCCAATGTCCTGCAGTGGTCTTGACCAGCCCGATATGTATATAATAATATAATCGAAAAGTTTAATAGCTCGAATACAATATAAAGAGTATAATAAAATATCTCAAGCTACTCCCCAGATACAGACAGTAGTTACCATGTCTTGAAAACTAATGGTTGCGGGTTAAAATCACGCTTGGGGTAAATATTTGTGTGACAAATGATTATATAAATATTTATCGACGTATATCGTACCGTTCCTTTGCACACTAAGACCGCGACAGGCCCTCCCAGTTCAGGTGAAATGCGTAAAGGTGAAAAATTCTAATACCAATTACTGAATGGTTATATTATTTTCCGCTGTACATTCAAAACATACCGATTGCTTTTATGAAAGCAAAATCAAATTGAAATAAAGTGATTTATCAGCTTGAAAAAATTTAAATATCAAAATATCCACGTAGCGCAATCGGTCGGATGAAAATAAAGCGAAGCAGAATGTGCCTGATTGCGGATATCGAGTAATTGAAATCGGTTGCACTGGCTGCACGTGACGTGACCTTCTGACTTATTGTTAAAATCTATACATTTACATAAATTTTGATGAGTATCATGATCATGGAAGTACCATGACCATGATCAGTATGAACTGGAGATCGACTCGGGTCTCTTGACTCGAAAATCGATCACGCAACCTCTCAGCTATAGCGACTATTATTTTGCTAAATATAGGCCTCCCCAAAAGATTGCCACCATTTTCACCAGAGCTTTTGTTGTTCTTCATCGTCCTTCTCGATATTTGTTATCCCTATCTATTTATTCTATATTTAATATTTATTTATTTTCTATCTTTCAATTAAAAAGAAAGAAGAAAAATCTCAGTTTCAGAGAATCGTAAAAAGTAATAACAACACGATTTTTACGACGAAAATCCCAACGTAATTTTGGCGTAAACAAAAACTTTTCATGTCAAAGTTTGAGGAAAATCATAAAGCATTTTGGAAACATTCAATGTTTCTGTTTGTTTAGGGTTAGGGGCAAGTAACATACAGTATGTTACGCGACGAGGGTAACGGCGCGTAAAACAAAGAGATACGTATAAAAAGAGTTAGAAATTGTTCAGAACTATTCATTCAGTTCATTTTCAAATAATATTCTGATAATAATATGATCCGTGTGGTAACGGCGTAAGAATATTGCCACTCCCTTTCTTCCCGTGGATATTGTAACAGGCGACTAAGGGATACAGCCTTGAATATCGTTGTAGCAACCGATGGATTGCGGGACAACCATCTCTAAAAATATCAGACCAGTATGTGCAGTAGCGTCCGAGGTGCGAGTGGTCTGGTACTGCGATCGCCAATCCGCTTGCCAAGCCTGGCGATTATAGCAAATCCTCCCTGTGGGAGGCCAATGTCCTGCAGTGGTCTTGACCAGCCCGATATGTATATAATAATATAATCGAAAAGTTTAATAGCTCGAATACAATATAAAGAGTATAATAAAATATCTCAAGCTACTCCCCAGATACAGACAGTAGTTACCATGTCTTGAAAACTAATGGTTGCGGGTTAAAATCACGCTTGGGGTAAATATTTGTGTGACAAATGATTATATAAATATTTATCGACGTATATCGTACCGTTCCTTTGCACACTAAGACCGCGACAGGCCCTCCCAGTTCAGGTGAAATGCGTAAAGGTGAAAAATTCTAATACCAATTACTGAATGGTTATATTATTTTCCGCTGTACATTCAAAACATACCGATTGCTTTTATGAAAGCAAAATCAAATTGAAATAAAGTGATTTATCAGCTTGAAAAAATTTAAATATCAAAATATCCACGTAGCGCAATCGGTCGGATGAAAATAAAGCGAAGCAGAATGTGCCTGATTGCGGATATCGAGTAATTGAAATCGGTTGCACTGGCTGCACGTGACGTGACCTTCTGACTTATTGTTAAAATCTATACATTTACATAAAATTGAAGTGTCTGTTTGTTATACCAAATTAAAGCTTTTCACGAAATGTATATAAAAGTAAACGTATCCGGTAGTTTCATAATAAAGCTATTTTTAAGCTTCAGGGCGTAGCTAGTTTTAAATAAATTAACAATATAACCTGCCCTGAGACCTGACTACTATCCGTCGCCGGTCTGCTGAATTTGATCTGGTACTTTTCAAGATGATTAACCTATAATCTGCCGGCAGCCAATTGCATTTTAAGGCTTTTTCCCTTTACAATGCAATACAAGACCGTTGATTAAAATTTAAAAATTAAAATATGTTAAAAAGTCCTAATAGCGGAGGTGTGATAACGTCTGAATTCGAGTCAAGAGTTCGATCTCCAGGTGATAGGCTCGTACCAATTACTTTTTCAAAACTTATGTAGGATTAACATCGTTGGCTTGGAAATTAAGACGGCGACAGGTTCTCCACCTGTCGCACTGTCCCAAATTGTATTAGGTGAAAGGTGGGACAAAAGGACATAACTGTCTAGACCTCTGTCTACCCCAGTATGGTAAATTGCAAGATAATTTAAAAAATCCAATATAGGAAATTAATACTCCATTTCTAATTAATGGCTGATTAAAACTGTAACATTGTCTCCGTATTTTCTTAATTACATCTCTTTAGAAAAGATTGAGGCGGACTAACTAAATGAATTAACTTAAACTGAAAGAACCCAGATTAATCTTGGAACGAGATAGAATGTTAGCGAAGCTCTCTAGATAACAATGAACGGTGATTAAAATTCTATACATTCTAATCTAACTTGATAAAAGTTTTTTTTATAACTACACACATTTTCCTTCAAGGAAATAGTCAGAGATCTAGAAAATTTAATTATTTCGATCCACACTTTTAACAGTGGTAAAGCCACGCATCAGTTTTTGTTGTTGCATGAATGAGCCGGCTCGACCGGGGAGGTACCGCGACCTCGCAGAATACCGGCGTGAAGTAGAAGTCTAACAAACTTCTGCGTTTCGTCTGGTGAGTGCAGGTAACCGGTGGCCCACACACCTCCCTCCCCTAATTCTGGGGAAGGGGGAGGCAGTTCATGGGCAGCAGTAATCACTTACCATCACTCCTTCCCTTTCATCACTCTCACTCATCCCTGCGTTCAGTTCCCAACTTACATTCCATTTTCCCACATTCGGCTGTCCTGATACAATGACTGTCCTTAGGCATTCCTCAGCATTCATGATGTTTCAAGTCTTTCAGTACAATACATCACACACACATTCCACATTCCTTCAGTCATACTTTACAAACATTATCTTAATTATTAAAAAAAAAAAAAAAAAAAAAAAAAAAAAAAAAAAAAAAAAAAAAAAAAAAAAACAAAACATCTTTCGAAGTTAGTTACAAATTTCTATACTCAGTATTTAGTTATGCCTTTTATTTTTACATTTTAAATACACTACCTATTTACTCCAGTTAAAACCATGATAACAAAGTAACATACAAGATAAACATATAGCATAGAAGAAAAATAATAAAAATTTAAATGAAACAATGCATTCATCATCTATCATTCTTCACCAAATTATTCTTACCAAGTTTCTTACATTAAGAACTCTCTTCACCTTCTGTTGGCCAACGCTTCATACAATCTGCTGAGCTAGATGTTCTTATAGGCCCCTCAGTAGCACTATCATTTTTGCAGATCATAGCAATCATTCCATTTGGTTTGGTTAGCGATTATCACCTTGTAAGGTCCTAGATATTTAGGTTTTAGTTTAAGTCCTGAACCAAATTGTGTAAATTTTATAGCCACAATGTCTCCAACTTTGTATTGTGAATGTCCTTTTCTTTTTCTATTAAAGCTTTTTGCATTCTCTTTTTGAACACTGAGAATCTGTTCTTTGGCCTGTTTTCTGAGATCCTCCCTATTTTCATTGAACACTTGTATGTACTCTTCCTGTAGTAACTCTTGTATCTTCATGTCTTCTTTTACTCGCATTTTTGCACCCACAAGTAGTTCACAAGGTGTACAACAGTTGATGCTTCTTTGAAAGGTACTATTAATGGCTCTTTGCACTCGACTAATGTGTTTGTACCAAAGGCCAGAGTTCTCTATACACAACTTCTGTGTATTCTCTCGACTTGTCCATTGCCTCGTGGAACACCCGTCGTAATAGTCACATGTAGAATCTTCCCCTCCTTACAGTAATCTTGAAACCCATGACTAGTGAATGCAGTGCCTTTGTCAGTGATTATTCGTCGAGGGTTTCCGAAGGTTTGCTGATGGATCTCCCAATTTATTTAGAGTCTCTCGGCTTGAGGTGCTTCTTGTTGGAAACAGCCAAACAAATTTAGCGAAAGCGCCCACCACTGACAGTATATGGTTATACTGTTTACTAGTTTGCGTCAAAGGTTCAACATGATCCAAATGAATGGTATCCAAGGGAATACTGTTCTTCTCAATTGGATGCAGAAATCCTTCTTGCTTCCCTTCTTTCTTCGTAGCTAACAGGCATGGAATGCATGTCACTATAAAATCTTAAATTTTCTTATCTAATCCTGATATGTAATAATCTCTTTCAATAGCTTCTTTCATCTTTTTCTTAGAAAAATGTCCATTGCTTGCACCTTCTTCAATACTTCTTTCTCCATAGTCTTAGGTATAACCAGTAATTTCTTATCTCCTTTGTACAATATATCATTTTCATCCCAGTAATCTTAGTATGTATTTTCCTTCAAAACTTCTTTTATAGCTGAGAGCCCCTCGTCCTGATCTTGCGCTTGCTTTACTTGATCATGTAGTGTAGTAACTGCCACAAAGGGATAACGGCTCAAAGCATCGACACGCCTCATTTTTTTTTTTTCTATTAAAGCTTTTTGCATTCTCTTTTTGAACACTGAGAATCTGTTCTTTGGCCTGTTTTCTGAGATCCTCCCTATTTTCATTGAACACTTGTATGTACTCTTCCTGTAGTAACTCTTGTATCTTCATGTCTTCTTTTACTCGCATTTTTTGCACCCACAAGTAGTTCACAAGGTGTACAACAGTTGATGCTTCTTTGAAAGGTACTATTAATGGCTCTTTGCACTCGACTAATGTGTTTGTACCAAAGGCCAGAGTTCTCTATACACAACTTCTGTGTATTCTCTCGACTTGTCCATTGCCTCGTGGAACACCCGTCGTAATAGTCACATGTAGAATCTTCCCCTCCTTACAGTAATCTTGAAACCCATGACTAGTGAATGCAGTGCCTTTGTCAGTGATTATTCGTCGAGGGTTTCCGAAGGTTTGCTGATGGATCTCCAATTTATTTAGAGTCTCTCGGCTTGAGGTGCTTCTTGTTGGAAACAGCCAAACAAATTTAGCGAAAGCGCCCACCACTGACAGTATATGGTTATACTGTTTACTAGTTTGCGTCAAAGGTTCAACATGATCCAAATGAATGGTATCCAAGGGAATACTGTTCTTCTCAATTGGATGCAGAAATCCTTCTTGCTTCCCTTCTTTCTTCGTAGCTAACAGGCATGGAATGCATGTCACTATAAAATCTTAAATTTTCTTATCTAATCCTGATATGTAATAATCTCTTTCAATAGCTTCTTTCATCTTTTTCTTAGAAAAATGTCCATTGCTTGCACCTTCTTCAATACTTCTTTCTCCATAGTCTTAGGTATAACCAGTAATTTCTTATCTCCTTTGTACAATATATCATTTTCATCCCAGTAATCTTAGTATGTATTTTCCTTCAAAACTTCTTTTATAGCTGAGAGCCCCTCGTCCTGATCTTGCGCTTGCTTTACTTGATCATGTAGTGTAGTAACTGCCACAAAGGGATAACGGCTCAAAGCATCGACACGCCTCATTTTTGTTCCAAAACGATGCTCTATTTCGAGGTCATATTCATTGAGGAATAATACCCAGCAGGCTATCTTAGCAGAAATATCCTTCTTTTTCAATGTCACTTCAAATGCCTTACAATCTGTGACAATTTTAAAATGTATTCCATACAAATACTGCCTGAACTTCTTTATACCTTCAATAATATTGGTTGCCTCCAGTTCATAGCTTGAATACCTTAATTGAGCATCATTTGTCTTTCGGCTCATGTAATGAACCGGGTGGAGACCTGTATCTGAGTGGTACTGCATGAGTATGGCCGAATATGCCACACTAGAAGCGTCTGTGTGCAACTCCTTCTTCAATTTGGGATTAAAAATCTCTAACACAGGACTGGATGCTAATCTCTCTTTTAAAATATTAAATGCTTGTTTGTTCACCTTCAAAAATAAATTCTTTTTCCTTTCTCAATAAATCTGTGAGTGGCTTAGAAATTAGGGCATAATTTTCAATGTACTTTCTGAAATAGGAGGTTAAACCAATGAAACTGTGTAGTTGTTTGACATCTCAGAGTTCTTTGTACTTACGGACAGCTTCTGTCTTTTCTGGACTCGGTTTTATTTCCCCATTCCTTATCACGTGGCTTTAGTATTCAATTTCCGGTTTGATCAGGTCGGCCTTCTTCCAATTTATCTTTAGCCCATATCCTGAAGCCACTTTCAACACAAGCTGAAGTCGTTCCACTGCTTGTTCTTCACTTTCTGCTGTAATTAAGATATTGTCAATGAAAATCATCATAATGCCTTGCGAAATTAAATCCCTGAAGATAATGCTTATGAATTGCATAAAATACTTTGGGCAGATGGACAAACCGAAAGGAGCACGAAGGAACTCGAATTGGCCATGGTGTGTCACAAATGATGTATACAGGATAGATTCCTTAAGCACCTAGGGATGAAAGAAACTATTCTTTAAAATTCAAAACACTAAATATTTTGGCTTCACACAGCTTATCTATCATATTGTCGATCACTGGTAATGGAAATTCATCTTTAAGAATTTTTTTATTTAGCAGTCTATAATCCACACAAACCCTAACTGAACCATCTTTTTTTCTCACTAATACCAAAGGACTTGAATATTCTGAAAAACTTACTTGTACTACACCATCATCCATCCATTCCTTTACCTGCTCTTCAACTATTCTCTGCTCTGCCAAGGACAAACGTCGTGGTCTCTGGGCGACAGGCACGTCATCTTTAAGAACAATCTTCAGCTCAAAAGGTGCATCTTTCAATTGGATTGGATTATAACCTTCAATACACTGCAAAACGTTGGAAAACAATGAAATAATCAGAAATATGCTCAACTTCCAAAGTGGGATCTGAAAAACAACACAACTTAGGCATCCATTCATCACTTTCAGAAAAAACTTCACTTTGTACCCATTCATTATCATGGTTATTTTTCGTAGTAATTCTAGGCCTAAAATCATATCAAAAGACATAACATCTTTGTTCACCATATGAAATAACACGTTTTGATAATTTTTCCCGTCGATTGTAATGTTCAAGAACATCTTTCCTAATGAATTCACCATCGTACGTCCGAGTCCCGTCAAACATAAGTTATCTTCGTATTTTTCTGTTCCAACGGTAATGAAACGCTCGTCCGTCATTAAATTGAAGTCGCTGCCGGACTCTTGACACTAATCATCGGCTTCGTTGAGAGATTTCTTGTTTTGTTTACGTTATTTTCCACCTGCATAGCCTCGTTTCCACCTTTTGACGTCTGGCTGTCACAACTGCTGTCACTTGTCGCACCCACCCTGAAGTTAGCTGAGCGCAGTTTTGCCGACTGAGATCCACTACTGCCAACCGCACGATCTTGCGCTGCGTTCGGCGCGGACTGTTTACCGACTTGTGAGGAGCGATAGCGCTGCGTTCCGTGCTCGCGCCGCCGCCGGCCGCAGCCCAAGTGCATCGTGATCCAATATGGCCGTACTGATTACAGCGAAAACACTTGAGACCGTTCGGACAATGTGTCGAGATATGACTGTTTTCGCCGCAGATGTAACAACGTCAAATGGATTTTTCTGTTTTCTTTCTTACAGCTATTTCGGTTCCCGCTTCTTTCTTCGCATCGTTTACCATCTTGAATTCTAAATTACTAATTTCTCTTTGAGCATAGTGTACGTCGTTACGCCATATAAAATAATTTCGCCTGAGCGCCGTCGATTACATCCACTATGTACTGGATAGCAACATAATCGGGAAATCTCGCTTTTCCCCAATTCTCTCATCGCAAGCATATACTGATAGTAGCTTTCGTGCTTACGCTTCATTCTATTTGCCATCAGCTCATGCATTTCTTTACTGTTGATTACATCGGGAAACTCCTTTTGTATAGCCGTCTTGAGCTCGTCGTACGTCTTGAATACCTTTTCTGACTTCAACCATAATGCCGCCGTGCCGCACAAAGACCTGCGCACGATTATAAGTTTCTGTTGCGCGGTCCAAATAAATAATAAATCTCAGTTCGTTGAATTATTATAAATGCTTCATAGAATTTTTCTTCTATTCCAAACTGAGATTAGGAAAATTATTGTAAAATAATATTAAATATAAATCCCATTGAATTCTATTTTTCGAAAGTAATAGTTTTAATGCAGAAGTTTTTTTTTCGTTTCTTTACTTCTAATGAATATAGATTTCGGGAATTCCAATTAACTTCGAGGTTATAGTATAAGAGTTATTGAAACAGAAAATGTCGACTACAGGATAAAGGCTTTTCTCATGTGGCATTTCTCAGGTGGCAGGCGCGTACCAATGTGTTTTTTCAAAACCTATGTACGATTCACATCGTTGGCTTTGACATAAAGACGGCGGAGGGCTCACCACCACATGATGATGACGACGATGGCGAATGTAAGGGTGAAAAGATCTTTTTTTTATAGAAAAGGGAGGCAAACGAGCAGGTGGCTCACGCGATGGTAAGTGATTACCGCCGCCCATGAACACCCGCAATACCAGAGGCTTAGCAGATGCGTTGCCTCCCTTAGAGTGCCCCCTCCCCCAGAATTGGGGGAGGGAGGTGTGTGGACCACCGGTTACCTGCACTCACCAGACGAAACGCAGAAGTTTGTTAGACTTCTACTTCACGCCGGTATTCTGTGAGGTCGTGGTACTTCCCCGGTCGAGCCGGCCCATTAATGCAACAACAAAAGCTGATGCATGGCTGTACCACTGTAAGATCTAACACTCTACCACTAAGAGATCTATTTTAAATGAACTATTCGTAATGAATTAACTGAGCGTGTCGGTTCACAGCTTTAAAAAAAATATATAAAAAAAATATCTTCACGCAATTCCCAATACAGGGGTAGACAGAGGTCGAGTCTAGGCAATCAAGTCCCTTCGACCCACCTTCCACCGAAGATATTTTCGGGACAACGTGACAGGTGGTGAGCCAGTCGCCGTCTTTATGTCCAAGCCAACGATATTCGTACATCAGTTTTTGAAAAACCCATTGGTACGAGCCTACCAACTGGGGATCGAACTCGGGTCTATTGACTCGAAATTCCGACCACCCAACCACTCGGTTATCGTGACTTATACGATAGCTTTGAAATACTATAAGTACACACACAATAATGTGCATGTCTGCAATAACTATATTTTTCCTTAGACAGTACGAATATAATATTACATTATAAAGACGTAGGGACGAATAATTGCTAAAATGAAAAACTGCGCGATATGCAAAGAAACGACATTATTTACTTACATCGCGTCTGTTTAGTCACCGCACCAATTGAATTTACGAATTACTTTTATCTGAAATTTCATATCTAAATGTCATAATTCACCGGAGAGCGTGTACACAAAGATATAATAAATCCAATTGAGATCTGATCATTACTCGACGCCTGATTTCCTATGAGTATAAAACATACAAGAAGCAGGTATTTGACTGTAGAGGAAAGTCAATTTACAACCTATAAGAAAACATTAAACATTATGAATTTGTTTTGTTAAGGAAAAGAATGTGTAAAATTATTAATTATTTTTATGGAAACTTCCTAGTTGTTAAGAATAAAAATCTTAGGTCAAATTACTCATTTGGGACCACTCTATTTTAGTATCTGCAAACTTTTATATTTTATTCTTTTCTTTTATATGAAGGTGAATTCAGTGTTCAAGATGGTAACTGATTAATTCAGCTATTACTAGTACTAGTTATACTTTTTAGATTATCTACAGACAGATTCGTAAAAACATTTACTGTATGGTCAATTATGTGGCCATTTAAATTTATTATGTGTGAATATTTACAAATACATTTTATCACGTGTTCAATCTATGAATTTTTTCTCCCTCTGGGCAAGGGCAAGGTAAAAAGGTGGAGCTTTGCAAAGGGAAGAAAGGTATATTGCGCGTTGGTATTATTTCACCTCTGCCAATTAAGGGATTGTTTTCTGAATTCATGTAAGTATTTGTTTATTGTATTTATTTAACTTTATTATACCTTTTAAGATATATAAGAATAAAAAGCGGACATTATCATTAAACCAATTTCTGTCTGTTAGCCATGAGGAGTGGAAATATGTCGAAAGAAAGAAGTAAAACCGGAATGGTAAAGAGAAATTGAGAAAGTAAGAGTCTCAGAAAAATAAATGAAGTCTCCGATATGAAGTGAAACGCGATCGAGTCAAACAAGGTTGACATTCTTTGTAAATAAAGATGTTATTAATTGAGCTACAAAACTATTAATGATGCTTATCGTAGTTTTATTTATTTTCTTGGAGCTTTAACCACAAACTTTACAAAATATGTAAAAAGTATCTTCAAGCAAGGGAAGACAGAGGTCTAGTATAGAAATTTAAGTCCCTTGGACCCACCTTCCCCGAAGATATTTTCGGGACAACGTGACAGGTGGTTAGCCCGTCGCCGTCTTTATGTCCAAGCCAACAATGAAATTTGTACATAAGTTTATGAAAAACTCATTGGTACTGTCACCTGGGGATCGAACTCAGGTTTCTCGACTCGAAATTCCGAGCACCCAACAACTCGGCTATCGTGACTTATTTACCCAACAACAAACTTTAACATGATTAATGATGAAATAAACGATTCGATAAAACTTAAATAATTCTTAGTTAATAAATAACGCGTAAATAACGCATTCAGATGAAAAAAAATAAAATATTCATTTATAGCCTTTTAACCTAGAGACCAAGCTTTGCAGAATGTTATGATATACATTCATATTTATTTAATTATTTAGGTTCACCACCAAGGATTACATCGAAGCAATAAACACAAAACTTAAGTATTAAATATTTTAGGTAAATGTATCCTTAATTAAAAGTAAACAAAACGTTCATAATTGTACGGACTTCGGAAGAACATCATATTTTTCGTATGTATGGTGTAATATGCACTTTACACTAAAAATTTTATCAAATGAAAAAGTAATTATGTAAAGTTAAAAAAATTGATATATAAGATAATGCTTATGTGCTATTATACTGGGTGGGCCATGAATTTAGTTAACATTTGAAAAAATCGTATAAAAACCATTTAACATATTTTAGAAATCGTTTATTTACGAGAAAGCTAATTAGTTGTAATTTATTTTTTAAAAATTATTTCGTCTAAATGACCACCGTTTCGGTTTTTGCACTCATCTAAGCGAGCGAGTCCTGAAGTTTTCGAATACTCTTCTGCAAAGAGGCCGCGAGATCGCCGACATCTCTTCGATGCTTTTTCTTTAAGTTGACGCAGTGTATTCGGTTTATCAATGTAGACACAACTCTTTAAATAACCCCATAAAAAGAAGTCTGCTGGGGATAGATCTGGACTTCTGGGTGGCCATGGGATGTCACCCCGTCTGGATATCAGCTTTTCCGGAAACATGTCTTTGACCACCGGCAAGGACTCGTTCGATGTGTGACACGTGGCTCCATCTTGTTGAAACCATGTGTTACGATTATAGCCAGCAAATTCCAGTAGCATCGGTGCTAAGAACTCCCGTAACATTTTCACATACTCGGCAGAATTAACAGTAACTGAACGGCCTCGAGAATCTTCAAAAAAGTAAGGTCCGATGATTCCTTTTGCTGAAATTGCAGCCCATACAGCTACCTTAGGAGAGTGAAGCTTTAGGATTTTGCTGCTCCAATACCTGCAATTCTGTTTGATTACATGTCCATTTAGGTGGAAATGGGCTTCGTCAGAAAATAAGATGTTGTGAAAATTACTGAAACATTGTTTCGGCATATGACTTACGCAAATTTAAATCATTAGGGTTTAGTTCTTGCACTAGCTGGATCTTATATGGATTTAATTTCAAATCTAATTTCAAAATACGGCGTAATGATGTGCGGGATAATCATAATTCACCGGAGAGCGTGTACACAAAGATATAATAAATCCAATTGAGATCTGATCATTACTCGACGCCTGATTTCCTATGAGTATAAAACATACAAGAAGCAGGTATTTGACTGTAGAGGAAAGTCAATTTACAACCTATAAGAAAACATTAAACATTATGAATTTGTTTTGTTAAGGAAAAGAATGTGTAAAATTATTAATTATTTTTATGGAAACTTCCTAGTTGTTAAGAATAAAAATCTTAGGTCAAATTACTCATTTGGGACCACTCTATTTTAGTATCTGCAAACTTTTATATTTTATTCTTTTCTTTTATATGAAGGTGAATTCAGTGTTCAAGATGGTAACTGATTAATTCAGCTATTACTAGTACTAGTTATACTTTTTTTAGATTATCTACAGACAGATTCGAAAAAACATTTACTGTATGGTCAATTATGTGGCCATTTAAATTTATTATGTGTGAATATTTACAAATACATTTTATCACGTGTTCAATCTATGAATTTTTTCTCCCTCTGGGCAAGGGCAAGGTAAAAAGGTGGAGCTTTGCAAAGGGAAGAAAGGTATATTGCGCGTTGGTATTATTTCACCTCTGCCAATTAAGGGATTGTTTTCTGAATTCATGTAAGTATTTGTTTATTGTATTTATTTAACTTTATTATACCTTTTAAGATATATAAGAATAAAAAGCGGACATTATCATTAAACCAATTTCTGTCTGTTAGCCATGAGGAGTGGAAATATGTCGAAAGAAAGAAGTAAAACCGGAATGGTAAAGAGAAATTGAGAAAGTAAGAGTCTCAGAAAAATAAATGAAGTCTCCGATATGAAGTGAAACGCGATCGAGTCAAACAAGGTTGACATTCTTTGTAAATAAAGATGTTATTAATTGAGCTACAAAACTATTAATGATGCTTATCGTAGTTTTATTTATTTTCTTGGAGCTTTAACCACAAACTTTACAAAATATGTAAAAAGTATCTTCAAGCAAGGGAAGACAGAGGTCTAGTATAGAAATTTAAGTCCCTTGGACCCACCTTCCCCGAAGATATTTTCGGGACAACGTGACAGGTGGTTAGCCCGTCGCCGTCTTTATGTCCAAGCCAACAATGAAATTTGTACATAAGTTTATGAAAAACTCATTGGTACTGTCACCTGGGGATCGAACTCAGGTTTCTCGACTCGAAATTCCGAGCACCCAACAACTCGGCTATCGTGACTTATTTACCCAACAACAAACTTTAACATGATTAATGATGAAATAAACGATTCGATAAAACTTAAATAATTCTTAGTTAATAAATAACGCGTAAATAACGCATTCAGATGAAAAAAAATAAAATATTCATTTATAGCCTTTTAACCTAGAGACCAAGCTTTGCAGAATGTTATGATATACATTCATATTTATTTAATTATTTAGGTTCACCACCAAGGATTACATCGAAGCAATAAACACAAAACTTAAGTATTAAATATTTTAGGTAAATGTATCCTTAATTAAAAGTAAACAAAACGTTCATAATTGTACGGACTTCGGAAGAACATCATATTTTTCGTATGTATGGTGTAATATGCACTTTACACTAAAAATTTTATCAAATGAAAAAGTAATTATGTAAAGTTAAAAAAATTGATATATAAGATAATGCTTATGTGCTATTATACTGGGTGGGCCATGAATTTAGTTAACATTTGAAAAAATCGTATAAAAACCATTTAACATATTTTAGAAATCGTTTATTTACGAGAAAGCTAATTAGTTGTAATTTATTTTTTAAAAATTATTTCGTCTAAATGACCACCGTTTCGGTTTTTGCACTCATCTAAGCGAGCGAGTCCTGAAGTTTTCGAATACTCTTCTGCAAAGAGGCCGCGAGATCGCCGACATCTCTTCGATGCTTTTTCTTTAAGTTGACGCAGTGTATTCGGTTTATCAATGTAGACACAACTCTTTAAATAACCCCATAAAAAGAAGTCTGCTGGGGATAGATCTGGACTTCTGGGTGGCCATGGGATGTCACCCCGTCTGGATATCAGCTTTTCCGGAAACATGTCTTTGACCACCGGCAAGGACTCGTTCGATGTGTGACACGTGGCTCCATCTTGTTGAAACCATGTGTTACGATTATAGCCAGCAAATTCCAGTAGCATCGGTGCTAAGAACTCCCGTAACATTTTCACATACTCGGCAGAATTAACAGTAACTGAACGGCCTCGAGAATCTTCAAAAAAGTAAGGTCCGATGATTCCTTTTGCTGAAATTGCAGCCCATACAGCTACCTTAGGAGAGTGAAGCTTTAGGATTTTGCTGCTCCAATACCTGCAATTCTGTTTGATTACATGTCCATTTAGGTGGAAATGGGCTTCGTCAGAAAATAAGATGTTGTGAAAATTACTGAAACATTGTTTCGGCATATGACTTACGCAAATTTAAATCATTAGGGTTTAGTTCTTGCACTAGCTGGATCTTATATGGATTTAATTTCAAATCTAATTTCAAAATACGGCGTAATGATGTGCGGGATAATCATAATTCAGCCGAACGTTTGCGTGTCTATAAATCTGGATCACGTCGAACAGAAGTGGAAACTTGCTGCACGTTCTCTTCGCTCCGAGAAGTCCGTGGGCCGCCGGTTTGTTTCACATTTAGTGTAGATCTCGTCTCTTCGAACTTCTTCACCCATTTCTTTATTAAAGGAGCACTTGGACACTGACTTAAGTCGTGTAAACCATATTCAACGCGAAATATGCGTCTCACAGTAATGAGCGAAAAGTCGTTTAAATAAAACTGTTTCACGCAGTAAGCGCGTTGCGGCCCGTGATTTTTTTTTTTTTTTTTTTTTTTTTTTTTTTTTTTTTTTTTTTTTTTTTTTTTTTTTTTTTTTTTTTTTTTTTTGTTTTATAACCGTGCAGGAAATGTTTTATGCACGAACGTTCCTTGGCCGGGAGGCCACCAGAAACGAACAGTGTCGGGCTCGAATCTCAGAAGGAGAAGCATACCGACTAAAGCCATCCACGGAATGCTGTTGGCCCGGAGGCCTTTACAGCTTCATCTAAGGAGACTTGCGAGGAGAGGCTCGCAAGTTAGAGATTAAAGACAATAATAGCTGCTGCTGCGAAGCGCTGCGTCCCCTAGACCGAAAGAAGACTTCCGACATGGGGAGGGGCCATGCGATCCGAGGGCCCCAGTAGGTTTGGCGGAAAATCTCCTCTCGGATCGCCTTGTGTTAACTAGAATAGCTTTTGTGCCTTGTGTTTTCTAGAATAGCTTGTGCCTTGTGTTTTCTAGAATAGCTTGTGCCTTGTGTTTTCTAGAATAGCTTGTGCCTTGTGTTTTCTAGAATAGCTTGTGCCTTGTGTTTTCTAGAATAGCTTCCTGGTTAAATTATAATTTATTAACTCTTAACATGACAAAAACTAACTACATTTGTTTTACTAAATATAAAACTTCACAGCCTAAATTGGATTTTCAAATAAAAATTCGTACATGTAGCAATTTTTCAAATAACGACTGCTTATGTAAAGCAATAACAAAAGTTGAAACCATAAAGTATTTAGGCGTCATACTTGATCAGAGACTGTCTTGGCTTTTACAATTGGACCAAACAATTAACAGATTAAGGAAATTTATATGGTTATTTAACTCTGAGACATATTGCAACGAAGGAACTCCTTAAGCAAATTTACGTATCTCTAGCTCAAGGTGCCTTAACTTACCAGTCTGGGGTGGAGCAGCAAAAACTAAATTATTTGAACTAGAGAAAGCACAAAGATCCCTTCTGAAAGTAATGTATTTTAAATCATATAAGTTTCCCTCTGAACGCCTTTACTGTTTATGTGGTCTTTTAATTATAAGAAAATTATATATACTTCATACAGTGCTAAAAATACATAAACATCTTAAGTATGACCCTAGCGTAATAAATAAGCGAAGAAAAGGCTCTGTAGTACCGGCAGTACAAATAAGGTGTACTTATGCAAGTAGAAATAAATTCACAAATTAATATTCACTCTCTCAATTACTTCAAATGTAAACAAACATTGCTTACCTGGCTAAAAGACAAAAGTTACAATGAGACCGAGTCTCTGTTGTATCAGACTTATTGAGAGTTTTTGTGAAATAAGTCCAACAGTTGAATGGAAAAATAGTAAAGATGTAATTATATTTTAATTATTAACTTTATAAATGGCTAGAAGCGTATAACATACACACACACACATGACACAAGAATTCATACGTAAGAATGAGTACACAGAAAATAAATAAGACTTAAGACTAATTTTAATTACAATATAAATTTAATTATATAAGATAAATTTAACTATAAGTTGTACTTACACCTTGAAATAAATTTTGTTTTTCTTTGTTTAATCATAGAATAATGTTTATTTTATGGAAGAGCGGAGTAACCTATGTTTGTATGGTTAAGATAAAGAAATAAAGACATTTTCATTTTTATTTTTTCATTTTCTATCAAACTTCTGCGTTTCGTCTGGTAAGTGCAGGTAACCGGACCCCCACCAAATCTGGGGGGGCGTGACGTGACGTTTGGGTCATCCATATCAGGGGGGTGTAAAAGGCCCCCCCTTATGGGTTGCGAGTTTCGAGGCGGGGGCACTCGCGGGTGTTCGTGGGCGGCGGTCACTTCATCACTTACCATCACGAAAGCCACCTGCTCGCTTGCCTCCCTATTCCATAAAAAAAAACCTGGGGATCGAACTCGGATCTCTTGACTCGAAATTCCGACCACCCAAACACTCGGCTATCGTGACTTAAATGAATTATATAAATAACTTTACAGTTAAAAGCTCGTAAAGTCGATATTATGACGCTGTAAAAGCAGCTGCATGAATAATCTATACAAATCTATACATAATAAAATTTGATTGTGTCTGATTGTAATATTGTCATAACCGTTTTTTACTACATGTATATGAATGTATACGGCACATACACCAAAATTACATTTTACATGTTTTGTCTGCCTGTCTGTCTGTTTGTTCCGGCTAATCTCTGAAATGACTGGATTAATTTTGACGATACTCATTGACAGCTAGCTAATGTTTCAAGGAGTAACATAGGCTACTTTTATTTTAGAAACATAATTATGGTTCCGCGTTGAGTGGTAAACTGCGGGCAAAGCCGCGGGGGCAACTAGACTGTAAATATAAATATACTACGAGTGAAAGGAAGTTAATAAGACTGATTAAGAATACGCGCCATGATGTTTTAAATTTATGATAAATAAAAATACATAAACATCTTAAGTATGACCTAGCGTAATAAATAAGCGAAGAAAAGGCTCTGTAGTACCGGCAGTACTCGTTCGATGTGTGACACGTGGCTCCATCTTGTTGAAACCATGTGTTACGATTATAGCCAGCAAATTCCAGTAGCATCGGTGCTAAGAACTCCCGTAACATTTTCACATACTCGGCAGAATTAACAGTAACTGAACGGCCTCGAGAATCTTCAAAAAAGTAAGGTCCGATGATTCCTTTTGCTGAAATTGCAGCCCATACAGCTACCTTAGGAGAGTGAAGCTTTAGGATTTTGCTGCTCCAATACCTGCAATTCTGTTTGATTACATGTCCATTTAGGTGGAAATGGGCTTCGTCAGAAAATAAGATGTTGTGAAAATTACTGAAACATTGTTTCGGCATATGACTTACGCAAATTTAAATCATTAGGGTTTAGTTCTTGCACTAGCTGGATCTTATATGGATTTAATTTCAAATCTAATTTCAAAATACGGCGTAATGATGTGCGGGATAATCATAATTCAGCCGAACGTTTGCGTGTCTATAAATCTGGATCACGTCGAACAGAAGTGGAAACTTGCTGCACGTTCTCTTCGCTCCGAGAAGTCCGTGGGCCGCCGGTTTGTTTCACATTTAGTGTAGATCTCGTCTCTTCGAACTTCTTCACCCATTTCTTTATTAAAGGAGCACTTGGACACTGACTTAAGTCGTGTAAACCATATTCAACGCGAAATATGCGTCTCACAGTAATGAGCGAAAAGTCGTTTAAATAAAACTGTTTCACGCAGTAAGCGCGTTGCGGCCCGTGATTTTTTTTTTTTGTTTTATAACCGTGCAGGAAATGTTTTATGCACGAACGTTCCTTGGCCGGGAGGCCACCGAAACGAACAGTGTCGGGCTCGAATCTCAGAAGGAGAAGCATACCGACTAAAGCCATCCACGGAATGCTGTTGGCCCGGAGGCCTTTACAGCTTCATCTAAGGAGACTTGCGAGGAGAGGCTCGCAAGTTAGAAGTTAAAGACAATAATAGCTGCTGCTGCGAAGCGCTGCGTCCCCTAGACCGAAAGAGAAGACTTCCGACATGGGGGAGGGGCCATGCGATCCGAGGGCCCCAGTAGGTTTGGCGGAAAATCTCCTCTCGGATCGCCTTGTGTTAACTAGAATAGCTTTTGTGCCTTGTGTTTTCTAGAATAGCTTGTGCCTTGTGTTTTCTAGAATTTTAGAAGCTTCCTGGTTAAATTATAATTTATTAACTCTTAACATGACAAAAACTAACTACATTTGTTTTACTAAATATAAAACTTCACAGCCTAAATTGGATTTTCAAATAAAAATTCGTACATGTAGCAATTTTTCAAATAACGACTGCTTATGTACTGTATATATGTAATAACAAAAGTTGAAACCATAAAGTATTTAGGCGTCATACTTGATCAGAGACTGTCTTGGCTTTTACAATTGGACCAAACAATTAACAGATTAAGGAAACTTATATGGTTATTTAACACTGAGACATATTGCAACGAAGGAACTCCTTAAGCAAATTTACGTATCTCTAGCTCAAGGTGCCTTAACTTACCAGTCTGGGGTGGAGCAGCAAAAACTAAATTATTTGAACTAGAGAAAGCACAAAGATCCCTTCTGAAAGTAATGTATTTTAAATCATATAAGTTTCCCTCTGAACGCCTTTACTGTTTATGTGGTCTTTTAATTATAAGAAAATTATATATACTTCATACAGTGCTAAAATACATAAACATCTTAAGTATGACCTAGCGTAATAAATAAGCGAAGAAAAGGCTCTGTAGTACCGGCAGTACAAATAAGGTGTACTTATGCAAGTAGAAATAAATTCACAAATTAATATTCACTCTCTCAATTACTTCAAATGTAAACAAACATTGCTTACCTGGCTAAAAGACAAAAGTTACAATGAGACCGAGTCTCTGTTGTATCAGACTTATTGAGAGTTTTTGTGAAATAAGTCCAACAGTTGAATGGAAAAATAGTAAAGATGTAATTATATTTTAATTATTAACTTTATAAATGGCTAGAAGCGTATAACATACACACACACACTCACACACGAACACACACATGCACACGCACACACACACACACACACACACACACACATGACACAAGAATTCATACGTAAGAATGAGTACACAGAAAATAAATAAGACTTAAGACTAATTTTAATTACAATATAAATTTAATTATATAAGATAAATTTAACTATAAGTTGTACTTACACCTTGAAATAAATTTTGTTTTTCTTTGTTTAATCATAGAATAATGTTTATTTTATGGAAGAGCGGAGTAACCTATGTTTGTATGGTTAAGATAAAGAAATAAAGACATTTTCATTTTTAATTTTTTTTCATTTTCTATCAAACTTCTGCGTTTCGTCTGGTAAGTGCAGGTAACTGATTTCCAAATCCAAAGTGACGTGACGTTTGGGTCATCCATATCAGGGGGGTGTAAAAGGCCCCCCCTTATGGGTTGCGAGTTTCGAGGCGGGGGGGCACTCGCGGGTGTTCGTGGGCGGCGGTCACTTCATCACTTACCATCACGAAAGCCACCTGCTCGCTTGCCTCCCTATTCCATAAAAAAAAACCTGGGGATCGAACTCGGATCTCTTGACTCGAAATTCCGACCACCCAAACACTCGGCTATCGTGACTTAAATGAATTATATAAATAACTTTACAGTTAAAAGCTCGTAAAGTCGATATTATGACGCTGTAAAAGCAGCTGCATGAATAATCTATACAAATCTATACATAATAAAATTTGATTGTGTCTGATTGTAATATTGTCATAACCGTTTTTTACTACATGTATATGAATGTATACGGCACATACACCAAAATTACATTTTACATGTTTTGTCTGCCTGTCTGTCTGTTTGTTCCGGCTAATCTCTGAAATGACTGGATTAATTTTGACGATACTCATTGACAGCTAGCTAATGTTTCAAGGAGTAACATAGGCTACTTTTATTTTAGAAACATAATTATGGTTCCGCGTTGAGTGGTAAACTGCGGGCAAAGCCGCGGGGGGCAACTAGACTGTAAATATAAATATACTACGAGTGAAAGGAAGTTAATAAGACTGATTAAGAATACGCGCCATGATGTTTTAAATTTATGATAAATAAAAATACATAAAACATTCTAAAGCTAAAGCACGCGTGTTATGGAATCAGAAACAACTAACATACAACAAACATGCAAACCCGAGAAAACTTAGTAAAAGTGTTTTCTACATGGATCAATCGGGAATCGAACCCGGAATCAACAGAGGTCAATCCACAAACACCCAGAACCGATACAAAGTATAGCTATTGCTACATTGTCCCGTACCGTATTGTAACGTATTTACTAATTTGACCCGTCCGGGGAATCGAAACCGCGACCTCAGTTGACGACTCCAGATAAACCTGTGTGTATGCTACTCGTCCACACAGGTCGTCATTGTATATTTTTTTAAAATAAAGACATGCAAACATTATTAGAACATTATACATAATTAGAACACGCAACCACTCTGTGACCCAATTGTGTGACGTCATAGCCAGCGAGCTGGCGAGCATGACGGTGTATGATTTGCAGGAGTTTCACAGCGAGGTGGATTGCAGTTTACATCGGTACGAACTGATTTATAAATAAATATCTACACGCCATTCCCAATACAGGGGTAGACAGTGATCTGGACAATTGAGACTTTTCGACTCACCTCCCACCGGAGTAATTTTTTGGGATAACGAGACAGGTAGTGAGCTCGTCGCCGTCTGTGTCCAAACCAACGATGTAAATTGTACATAAGTTTTTGAAAAAAAGAGGTATTCTAAACGAAGAAAATCGAAGAGGGAGACATTCAGGGCTCTACATTCTCATGGGACAGGTTGCAGAAATAGCTATAAAGCTCTTCTAAATAATTTATTCACGGTTCTCATTACGCCCATTAGTTTATAATAAATATATACATAGATAGATAAAACATCACATACATTGCTTTTATCCCGAAGCAAGCAGCTAAAGCACTTGTGCTATGGAATTAGAAACAACGAATGTACCTCAAACATCTGAGTGTTTGTGGTACCTTCATAACAACAACAAGCACTTGTGCTATGGAATTAGAAACAACGAATGTACCTCAAACATCTGAGTGTTTGTGGTACCTTCATAACAACAACAAGCACTTGTGCTATGGAATTAGAAACAACGAATGTACCTCAAACATCTGAGTGTTTGTGGTACCTTCATAACAACAACAAGCACTTGTGCTATGGAATTAGAAACAACGAATGTACCTCAAACATCTGAGTGTTTGTGGTACCTTCATAACAACAACAAGCACTTGTGCTATGGAATTAGAAACAACGAATGTACCTCAAACATCTGAGTGTTTGTGGTACCTTCATAACAACAACAAGCACTTGTGCTATGGAATTAGAAACAACGAATGTACCTCAAACATCTGAGTGTTTGTGGTACCTTCATAACAACAACAAGCACTTGTGCTATGGAATTAGAAACAACGAATGTACCTCAAACATCTGAGTGTTTGTGGTACCTTCATAACAACAACAAGCACTTGTGCTATGGAATTAGAAACAACGAATGTACCTCAAACATCTGAGTGTTTGTGGTACCTTCATAACAACAACAAGCACTTGTGCTATGGAATTAGAAACAACGAATGTACCTCAAACATCTGAGTGTTTGTGGTACCTTCATAACAACAACAAGCACTTGTGCTATGGAATTAGAAACAACGAATGTACCTCAAACATCTGAGTGTTTGTGGTACCTTCATAACAACAACAAGCACTTGTGCTATGGAATTAGAAACAACGAATGTACCTCAAACATCTGAGTGTTTGTGGTACCTTCATAACAACAACAAGCACTTGTGCTATGGAATTAGAAACAACGAATGTACCTCAAACATCTGAGTGTTTGTGGTACCTTCATAACAACAACAAGCACTTGTGCTATGGAATTAGAAACAACGAATGTACCTCAAACATCTGAGTGTTTGTGGTACCTTCATAACAACAACAAGCACTTGTGCTATGGAATTAGAAACAACGAATGTACCTCAAACATCTGAGTGTTTGTGGTACCTTCATAACAACAACAAGCACTTGTGCTATGGAATTAGAAACAACGAATGTACCTCAAACATCTGAGTGTTTGTGGTACCTTCATAACAACAACAAGCACTTGTGCTATGGAATTAGAAACAACGAATGTACCTCAAACATCTGAGTGTTTGTGGTACCTTCATAACAACAACAAGCACTTGTGCTATGGAATTAGAAACAACGAATGTACCTCAAACATCTGAGTGTTTGTGGTACCTTCATAACAACAACAAGCACTTGTGCTATGGAATTAGAAACAACGAATGTACCTCAAACATCTGAGTGTTTGTGGTACCTTCATAACAACAACAAGCACTTGTGCTATGGAATTAGAAACAACGAATGTACCTCAAACATCTGAGTGTTTGTGGTACCTTCATAACAACAACAAGCACTTGTGCTATGGAATTAGAAACAACGAATGTACCTCAAACATCTGAGTGTTTGTGGTACCTTCATAACAACAACAAGCACTTGTGCTATGGAATTAGAAACAACGAATGTACCTCAAACATCTGAGTGTTTGTGGTACCTTCATAACAACAACAAGCACTTGTGCTATGGAATTAGAAACAACGAATGTACCTCAAACATCTGAGTGTAATATTGTCATAACCGTTTTTACTACATGTATATGAATGTATACAGCACATACACCAAAATTACATTTTACATGTTTTGTCTGCCTGTCTGTCTGTTTGTTCCGGCTAATCTCTGAAATGACTGGATTAATTTTGACGATACTCATTGACAGCTAGCTAATGTTTCAAGGAGTAACATAGGCTACTTTTATTTTAGAAACATAATTATGGTTCCGCGTTGAGTGGTAAACTGCGGGCAAAGCCGCGGGGGGCAACTAGACTGTAAATATAAATATACTACGAGTGAAAGGAAGTTAATAAGACTGATTAAGAATACGCGCCATGATGTTTTAAATTTATGATAAATAAAAAATACATAAAACATTCTAAAGCTAAAGCACGCGTGTTATGGAATCAGAAACAACTAACATACAACAAACATGCAAACCCGAGAAAACTTAGTAAAAGTGTTTTCTACATGGATCAATCGGGAATCGAACCCGGAATCAACAGAGGTCAATCCACAAACACCCAGAACCGATACAAAGTATAGCTATTGCTACATTGTCCCGTACCGTATTGTAACGTATTTACTAATTTGACCCGTCCGGGGAATCGAAACCGCGACCTCAGTTGACGACTCCAGATAAACCTGTGTGTATGCTACTCGTCCACACAGGTCGTCATTGTATATTTTTTTAAAATAAAGACATGCAAACATTATTAGAACATTATACATAATTAGAACACGCAACCACTCTGTGACCCAATTGTGTGACGTCATAGCCAGCGAGCTGGCGAGCATGACAGTGTATGATTTGCAGGAGTTTCACAGCGAGGTGGATTGCAGTTTACATCGGTACGAACTGATTTATAATAAATATCTACACGCCATTCCCAATACAGGGGTAGACAGAGGTATAGTTAAGACAATTAAGTCCCTTGACCAACCTTCCACCGAAGGTGTTTTCCGGGACAACGTGACTGGTGGTGAGCCCGTCGCCGTCTTTATGTCAAACCAACGATGTAAATTGTACATAAGTTTTTGAAAAAAGAGGTATTCTAAACGAAGAAAATCGAAGAGGCAGACATTCAGGGCTCTACATTCTCATGGGACGGAGTTGCAGAAATAGCTATAAAGCTCTTCTAAGTAATTTATTCACGGTTCTCATTACGCCCATTAGTTTTATAATAAATATATACATAGATAGATAAAACATCACATACATTGCTTTTATCCCGAAGCAAGCAGCTAAAGCACTTGTGCTTAACACTAATAACAAGCAACTAACCCCTTGACCAACCTTCCACCGAAGGTGTTTTCCGGGACAACGTGACTGGTGGTGAGCCCGTCGCCGTCTTTATGTCAAACCAACGATGTAAATTGTACATAAGTTTTTGAAAAAAGAGGTATTCTAAACGAAGAAAATCGAAGAGGCAGACATTCAGGGCTCTACATTCTCATGGGACGGAGTTGCAGAAATAGCTATAAAGCTCTTCTAAATAATTTATTCACGGTTCTCATTACGCCCATTAGTTTTATAATAAATATATACATAGATAGAAAAAACATCACATACATTGCTTTTATCCCGAAGCAAGCAGCTAAAGCACTTGTGCTATGGAATTAGAAACAACGAATGTACCTCAAACATCTGAGTGTTTGTGGTACCTTCATAACAACAACAAGCACTTGTGCCTTTGAATAACAAGCAACTAAGGTAAACAAACACCCAGACTCGATAATATCTAGAAAGAGTGTTTTCCACATTGACCCGTCCGCGAATCGAACCCGGGACCACAGAGTCGGCGGACATGAAAACCAGTGGGTACGCGACTTTATTGCTATTGTATTCATAATGACTCTCTAAATAGGAATAAAACAATTGGCTGACACTGTTATGTCCCTTTCTAGCTCTTCCAAGCTCAACATTTCTAGCCTTTCATTTTTGTAATTCATGTAATACTCATGTAAAATATTTCTCATACGTTTAAAAATCGTTCCCACAGATTACTTATATATACATATGCATTGTTAATTATGTTCAATAATATTAAAAAACGTGACGGGTGGTGGGCAAATATAGCCATCTTTATGTCAAACCAACGATATAATTTGTACATTGGTTTTAGAAAAACTATATTACGGCCATAGGATCCAACTGGGTCTCTTGACTTGAAATTCGACCACCCAACCACTCGGCTATCGTGACTTATTTCAATAATAATAAGTGAAATAGACGAATTTTGTACTTGAATTATGGCGCGGCTGTTGACTTTAAAAATATTCAAATGGCCTGCCTTTGGAATATCTTAGAATGTCTGCCTTAAAGGTTTCTTTGGTTTTCATAACAAATCTAAACATAAGTCAAGAGGCAGAATTGTGCATAATGTAGCATACGTTTTCTAACAATTTATAAACGCTGTAAATAGACACGATAAACTTACCGTGTATATACCAATGGGAGAAACCTATGCCCCTGCAAGTGGACTTTAAAAGGCCGTTATGTGTGTGTGTGTATGCGTCAATAGACGACGCAAACAACTTGCTGGCAGACTATATCGTAATTCCTTCTCATTGGTTTTAATCGTACCGATCAGATCTAACACTGGTTCATACAACACCACTTCATATACAGTTTTTAAATTATAAAAAATATCTACACGCAATTCTCAATACAGGGGTAGACAGAGGTATGGTTAAGACAATTAAGTCCCCCTTGACCAACCTTCCACCGAAGGTGTTTTTCAGGTTTCTTGTGTTCTGGTGGTGAGCCCGTCATGATATTTTATGTCCAAGCCAACGATATAATTGTTTGTTTGAAAGTTTCGCGCTAACGATTACACATCAACTTTGAGCTTCCTCATGAGGCATGCTTGCAGGGTTTCACTCAGTTAATTTAAAAAAATATCTTTACGCCATTCCCAGTGTAGGTGTAGACAGACTCCTTTCACCGAAGACTATCGCCGTCTATACAAAAAGCCAACAACAAAAATCGTAGATAAGTTATTGGTACGAACTCCTGGGGATCGAAGTCCGATCATCCAAACGCTCACGCGGTCTGACAGTCCATCAGACATATATTCATATTACACGTGAAACACGTATAATATGAAAATATGTCACATGTTCACAAGGAAGTATGCATGAAATACAGTATTGTTATTTATATTTATATTGCCGAAGTGGTATCGGCTTACTACCTGGACTTAATCTTTGACGCTGTCTCCTAAGGCATCGTCAAAGGTTAAGTCTAAGATGCATTATTATAAAATAATGAATTAGATTAGACGGGCTGATCTCCGCAAATCCACGACATAGCGCGTATTTTGCGTATGAAAAAATGAATTATATAACAAACATGTGTCCTCTCAACCAACAGCCAATCAGTTTAAACTGCTAAGGCTTTAAAGCTAAAGTTTTGGCGAACTGATTATTTTCATGCTGTAAAATGCGTAAAGGACGTATTTACCCAAAAGATATTTAAAATGATCATAATGACGAAGCACTATGAAATTTCATACATATTTTTATTAAGAAATAACTATACACGTAAATCGACGTTTTTGACTCTCTAAGGGTGCGTGCAAATCTGGTACATCGCCCGCGCAAACGAAGCACGAGCCACGCGCAAGAACTGCGCGCCGCGCGTACTTTTTCCGCTCAGTTAGTTTCTTATTGTCGAAGCCTGAATACGTATTATCATAGAGCGGACAGAAGATTATTATTTGTAAATTGAGTACTAAAATATAGTAGGAAAGCTAACAGGACATCAATTTTATTCCGATTACCGACCCATGTCGCTGTTAGGTTTCTAACGGATGTTTTAATTTCCATTTTTCTTGTTACGTAATAAGTAGTGAGCTATACTAATTTGAATAGATAGTATGTCAAGTTATATGTGAGTTATTAGTGCCACATAGTTAAGAGTATCGAAAGTTGTGAAAAGGAGCTTCTTTTTTATGTAAATGCTTTAGTTGTTTTGATGTATAATTCGCAAATATTTTATTTTATCTAAGGGTGCGTGCAAATCTGGTACATCGCCCGCGCAAACGAAGCACGAGCCACGCGCAAGAACTGCGCGCCGCGCGTACTTCTTCCGCTCAGTTAGTTTCTTATTGTCGAAGCCTGAGTACGTATTATCATAGAGCGGACAGAAGATAATTATTTGTAAATTGAGTACTAAAATATAGTAGGAAAGCTAACAGGACATCAATTTTATTCCGATTACCGACCCATGTCGCTGTTAGGTTTCTAACGGATGTTTTAATTTCCATTTTTCTTGTTACGATAGTATGTCAAGTTATATGTGAGTTATTAGTGCCACATAGTTAAGAGTATCGATAGCTGTGAAAAGGAGCTTCTTTTTTATGTAAATGCTTTAGTTGTTTTGATGTATAATTCGCAAATATTTTATTTTATCTAAGGGTGCGTTCGAGTTCGATCCCCAAGTGGCAGGCTCGTACCAATGGGTTTTTCATAACCTTATGTTCGAATTATATCGTTGGCTTGGACATAAAGACTGCGACGGGCTCACCACCTGTCACGTTGTCCCGAAAATATCTTCGGTGGGAGGTGGGTTGAAGGATTTAATTTTCTAGACTAGACTTCTGTCTACCCTGTATTAGGAATTGCGTGAAGATATTTATTTTATTTTATCTAAGGGTGCGTTCGAGTTCGATCCCCAAGTGGCAGGCTCGTACCAATGGGTTTTTCATAACCTTATGTTCGAATTATATCGTTGGCTTGGACATAAAGACTGCGACGGGCTCACCACCTGTCACGTTGTCCCGAAAATATCTTCGGTGGGAGGTGGGTTGAAGGATTTAATTTTCTAGACTAGACTTCTGTCTACCCTGTATTAGGAATTGCGTGAAGATATTTATTTTATTTTATCTAAGGGTGCGTTCGAGTTCGATCCCCAAGTGGCAGGCTCGTACCAATGGGTTTTTCATAACCTTATGTTCGAATTATATCGTTGGCTTGGACATAAAGACTGCGACGGGCTCACCACCTGTCACGTTGTCCCGAAAATATCTTCGGTGGGAGGTGGGTTGAAGGATTTAATTTTCTAGACTAGACTTCTGTCTACCCTGTATTAGGAATTGCGTGAAGATATTTATTTTATTTTATCTAAGGGTGCGTTCGAGTTCGATCCCCAAGTGGCAGGCTCGTACCAATGGGTTTTTCATAACCTTATGTTCGAATTATATCGTTGGCTTGGACATAAAGACTGCGACGGGCTCACCACCTGTCACGTTGTCCCGAAAATATCTTCGGTGGGAGGTGGGTTGAAGGATTTAATTTTCTAGACTAGACTTCTGTCTACCCTGTATTAGGAATTGCGTGAAGATATTTATTTTATTTTATCTAAGGGTGCGTTCGAGTTCGATCCCCAAGTGGCAGGCTCGTACCAATGGGTTTTTCATAACCTTATGTTCGAATTATATCGTTGGCTTGGACATAAAGACTGCGACGGGCTCACCACCTGTCACGTTGTCCCGAAAATATCTTCGGTGGGAGGTGGGTTGAAGGATTTAATTTTCTAGACTAGACTTCTGTCTACCCTGTATTAGGAATTGCGTGAAGATATTTATTTTATTTTATCTAAGGGTGCGTTCGAGTTCGATCCCCAAGTGGCAGGCTCGTACCAATGGGTTTTTCATAACCTTATGTTCGAATTATATCGTTGGCTTGGACATAAAGACTGCGACGGGCTCACCACCTGTCACGTTGTCCCGAAAATATCTTCGGTGGGAGGTGGGTTGAAGGGATTTAATTGTCTAGACTAGACTTCTGTCTACCCCTGTATTAGGAATTGCGTGAAGATATTTATTTTATTTTATCTAAGGGTGCGTGCAAATCTGGTACATCGCCCGCGCAAACGAAGCACGAGCCACGCGCAAGAACTGCGCGCCGCGCGTACTTCTTCCGCTCAGTTAGTTTCTTATTGTCGAAGCCTGAATACGTATTATCATAGAGCGGACAGAAGATTATTATTTGTAAATTGAGTACTAAAATATAGTAGGAAAGCTAACAGGACATCAATTTTATTCCGATTACCGACCCATGTCGCTGTTAGGTTTCTAACGGATGTTTTAATTTCCATTTTTCTTGTTACGTAATAAGTAGTGAGCTATACTAATTTGAATAGATAGTATGTCAAGTTATATGTGAGTTATTAGTGCCACATAGTTAAGAGTATCGATAGCTGTGAAAAGGAGCTTCTTTTTTATGTAAATGTTTTAGTTGTTTTGATGTATAATTCGCAAATATTTTATTTTTTCTAGTTAAAATATGAGGCTTCCTGTAACAGACAAGACCTTTGGAGACCGTGTCAAAATTAGTGGCAACATTAAATCGCTCACACCCATTTAAAGATGGAGTATCCGGAAGACACTATTTTCAAAATTTCATGAAAAAATTTCATTTTTCCACCCATTTCAAAAATAGTTGCTCAGAATTTAGCAACAAATAGAAATGAAGTGAAAGAAGAGGCTATACGATCAAGGTTTGATCGTGTGCGTCAATATTTTTAAACAAAATTGTTTTATTGAGGTGCTAGGTGATCCAGGAAGAATTTTAAACTGCGGCGACACTGGATTCTTGATGTTTCCTAAGGCAAAACAAGGCTCGTACAACAGGGCAGTAATAACATTATTTAACTTGAATTGTTTTGTTCATTTGGCGGTCGGTAATAGGTGCTACGAAAACGGTAATAGGAATAGACCTTGTGCTTTGGATCGGTAATAGGGACAACGAGAAGACTCTACGATGAGCGACTGCAGAGTCGCGGTCGCTCATCGTAGAGTCTACTCGCTTGAGAATACCTTGTTTTGAGGCGAAACACGTGTCGCGTTTTCGGTGGTGGTATATGTTACCAGGTTTGAGTGTAGTGGTGGTGGTGGTGGTGCATACAGTGGAATTAGTGCATGCATCTGTGGGAGGGAGGGTGGTGCTCTTCTTCTCTACGGACCAGGTAACAAATACCTTTTTATATTTGCATGCGGAGTACGAAGTAATTTTTTTCAATAACAACTTTACAATGAATTTCCGCAAAGTAACGCCTGAGTCAATTAACTATAGCCCTCATCGTCAATTTATATTTTTTATAATTTTTATTTCATATTTGGTATTATTTGTATTATTTGTACATCTGACTAAAATCATCGATAACTTCAGTACTTGATAAAAATTTAAAATGACGCGAGATATTAAACAGAGTGCTTATTTTTGCACATTAATTTGAACATGGCTTAAACTGGCGGTAATGGGTGTGTTTACGTTATACCCTTTTAA
The DNA here is from genome assembly GCA_029286605.1 of Sericinus montela. Taxonomy (NCBI): domain Eukaryota; kingdom Metazoa; phylum Arthropoda; class Insecta; order Lepidoptera; family Papilionidae; genus Sericinus; species Sericinus montela. Next base: position 44,788 of record JAGSMR010000250.1, read on the forward strand.
AGGGGCACGTGCCGTGAGGTTATGGCGTCAGAGTCTACCACCCCCTTTATTCCCGTAGGTGTCCCAAAAAGAGGGAAAGCTTTAGTAACATCATTGGCTACCTAAACATGCAAGCATCTCGACAAACACCAGGCTCATAGTAAAAATTTAACAGACCGGTGACATGCGGTAGAGTCTAAGGTACTAGATGCCTGGTACTGCCATCGCCAATCCGCTTGCCGAGCGTAGCAATTCTGGCAAAACCTTGTTTACTACTTAAGATTTGGGTTTTTATTTAGAAACTAAGAATAAATCACACTTTATGTTATAAATGTGACTGTGTATATTCGTTATTTAAACACGAAGGGTCTGATTAACAGCGGTATTTTGTACATTATTCGCCTTAGTCGTCGCGGGGTATCATTAGGTAAGAAAAACATTTCCTATCACTCAATACAATCTTAAAGTGACATATGTTGAAGAGCACTAGAAATAATTCAGTCTAGAAAGCCACGTGTAACATTGAAAGCCGCATCTAAATCCGTTCTATAATTCAATTCACCCCTTCCCTTTTTGGAAACCGATGCAGGAATCATTGAGATTCGTGCGTCAGTTTCTAAGTTGAAAAACAAGACATTAGAGAATGGAAACAGGATCAAAATCCGTTCAGTATCTTTAGCGTTAACCTTGAACAAACATTTAAGAACTGTAAATATCATCTTTTTCGGCTCAAACAGTAACCTATACCACTGGGATATCGTTGTAGAAGCGATCGTTGCGTTACTCTATGGAGAAAGCATTACTAAAAAAATCACTTTATTCTCTAACACATTTATTAGAATCGGAATCATTCGGAATCGCTGTCGTCGGTGGCGGGCGCGTCGTCCACGTCCACCGTGAACTTGTACCCTGGTCCGCGCCCAGGTAGGAGTCCGACATGAAGTAGAGCGTAAAGGTGTGCCGGCCGCCCGCGCCGCACAGGAAGTCCAGCCGCACCCGCGCGGCGCGCGCCAGCGACACGCGCTCGATGGACAGCAGGCTGTTGCTTATTGAAGTCTAAGTTATTTAAGTCTAAGTTATTTAAGTCTAAGTTATTTAAGTCTAAGTTATTTAAGTCTAAGTTATTTAAGTCTAAGTTATTTAAGTCTAAGTTATTTAAGTCTAAGTTATTTAAGTCTAAGTTATTTAAGTCTAAGTTATTTAAGTCTAAGTTATTTAAGTCTAAGTTATTTAAGTCTAAGTTATTTAAGTCTAAGTTATTTAAGTCTAAGTTATTTAAGTCTAAGTTATTTAAGTCTAAGTTATTTAAGTCTAAGTTATTTAAGTCTAAGTTATTTAAGTCTAAGTTATTTAAGTCTAAGTTATTTAAGTCTAAGTTATTTAAGTCTAAGTTATTTAAGTCTAAGTTATTTAAGTCTAAGTTATTTAAGTCTAAGTTATTTAAGTCTAAGTTATTTAAGTCTAAGTTATTTAAGTCTAAGTTATTTAAGTCTAAGTTATTTAAGTCTAAGTTATTTAAGTCTAAGTTATTTAAGTCTAAGTTATTTAAGTCTAAGTTATTTAAGTCTAAGTTATTTAAGTCTAAGTTATTTAAGTCTAAGTTATTTAAGTCTAAGTTATTTAAGTCTAAGTTATTTAAGTCTAAGTTATTTAAGTCTAAGTTATTTAAGTCTAAGTTATTTAAGTCTAAGTTATTTAAGTCTAAGTTATTTAAGTCTAAGTTATTTAAGTCTAAGTTATTTAAGTCTAAGTTATTTAAGTCTAAGTTATTTAAGTCTAAGTTATTTAAGTCTAAGTTATTTAAGTCTAAGTTATTTAAGTCTAAGTTATTTAAGTCTAAGTTATTTAAGTCTAAGTTATTTAAGTCTAAGTTATTTAAGTCTAAGTTATTTAAGTCTAAGTTATTTAAGTCTAAGTTATTTAAGTCTAAGTTATTTAAGTCTAAGTTATTTAAGTCTAAGTTATTTAAGTCTAAGTTATTTAAGTCTAAGTTATTTAAGTCTAAGTTATTTAAGTCTAAGTTATTTAAGTCTAAGTTATTTAAGTCTAAGTTATTTAAGTCTAAGTTATTTAAGTCTAAGTTATTTAAGTCTAAGTTATTTAAGTCTAAGTTATTTAAGTCTAAGTTATTTAAGTCTAAGTTATTTAAGTCTAAGTTATTTAAGTCTAAGTTATTTAAGTCTAAGTTATTTAAGTCTAAGTTATTTAAGTCTAAGTTATTTAAGTCTAAGTTATTTAAGTCTAAGTTATTTAAGTCTAAGTTATTTAAGTCTAAGTTATTTAAGTCTAAGTTATTTAAGTCTAAGTTATTTAAGTCTAAGTTATTTAAGTCTAAGTTATTTAAGTCTAAGTTATTTAAGTCTAAGTTATTTAAGTCTAAGTTATTTAAGTCTAAGTTATTTAAGTCTAAGTTATTTAAGTCTAAGTTATTTAAGTCTAAGTTATTTAAGTCTAAGTTATTTAAGTCTAAGTTATTTAAGTCTAAGTTATTTAAGTCTAAGTTATTTAAGTCTAAGTTATTTAAGTCTAAGTTATTTAAGTCTAAGTTATTTAAGTCTAAGTTATTTAAGTCTAAGTTATTTAAGTCTAAGTTATTTAAGTCTAAGTTATTTAAGTCTAAGTTATTTAAGTCTAAGTTATTTAAGTCTAAGTTATTTAAGTCTAAGTTATTTAAGTCTAAGTTATTTAAGTCTAAGTTATTTAAGTCTAAGTTATTTAAGTCTAAGTTATTTAAGTCTAAGTTATTTAAGTCTAAGTTATTTAAGTCTAAGTTATTTAAGTCTAAGTTATTTAAGTCTAAGTTATTTAAGTCTAAGTTATTTAAGTCTAAGTTATTTAAGTCTAAGTTATTTAAGTCTAAGTTATTTAAGTCTAAGTTATTTAAGTCTAAGTTATTTAAGTCTAAGTTATTTAAGTCTAAGTTATTTAAGTCTAAGTTATTTAAGTCTAAGTTATTTAAGTCTAAGTTATTTAAGTCTAAGTTATTTAAGTCTAAGTTATTTAACAGAGTGCTTATTTTTTGCACATTAATTTGAACATGGCTTAAACTGGCGGTAATGGGTGTGTTTACGTTATACCCTTTTAAAGGGGCACGTGCCGTGAGGTTATGGCGTCAATTACCACCCTTTATTCCCAAAAGGGAAAGCTTTAGTAACATCATTGGCTACCTAAACATGCAAGCATCTCGACAAACACCAGGCTCATAGTAAAATTTAACAGACCGGTGACATGCGGTAGAGTCTAAGGTACTAGATGCCTGGTACTGCCATCGCCAATCCGCTTGCCGAGCGTAGCAATTCTGGCAAAACCTTGTTTACTACTTAAGATTTGGGTTTTTATTTAGAAACTAAGAATAAATCACACTTTATGTTATAAATGTGACTGTGTATATTCGTTATTTAAACACGAAGGGTCTGATTAACAGCGGTATTTTGTACATTATTCGCCTTAGTCGTCGCGGAGTATCATTGGGTAAGAAAAACATTTCCTATCACTCAATACAATCTTAAAGTGACATATGTTGAAGAGCACTAGAAATAATTCAGTCTAGAAAGCCACGTGTAACATTGAAAGCCGCATCTAAATCCGTTCTATAATTCAATTCACCCCTTCCCTTTTTGGAAACCGATGCAGGAATCATTGAGATTCGTGCGTCAGTTTCTAAGTTGAAAAACAAGACATTAGAGAATGGAAACAGGATCAAAATCCGTTCAGTATCTTTAGCGTTAACCTTGAACAAACATTTAAGAACTGTAAATATCATCTTTTTCGGCTCAAACAGTAACCTATACCACTGGGATATCGTTGTAGAAGCGATCGTTGCGTTACTCTATGGAGAAAGCATTACTACACATAACACATTTATTAGAATCGGAATCATTCGGAATCGCTGTCGTCGGTGGCGGGCGCGTCGTCCACGTCCACCGTGAACTTGTACTCCTGGTCCGCGCCCAGGTAGGAGTCCGACATGAAGTAGAGCGTAAAGGTGTGCCGGCCGCCCGCGCCGCACAGGAAGTCCAGCCGCACCCGCGCGGCGCGCGCCAGCGACACGCGCTCGATGGACAGCAGGCTGTTGCTTATTGAAGTCTAAGTTATTTAAGTCTAAGTTATAAGTAAGTAATTTGTCTGACCCTAGACAACAGTATGTATGTATTTATTCATTGGAATAATAATTTAAATTCGTCTATCGACATAGAGTCTATCTCTAGCGTAAATAAAACAGGCGTAAGAAATTTTTATAATGTTGGAAATACAATATTAACTCTTTTCCTAGACATTAGTCGGGCACGATCACCTCAGTCCTAGGTGTCATATTAACGTATTTATTTATTTATTTGCTTGTATATGTACATGCATTGGAGAAAAGAAAATAAAGTTCCCATTTGAAGTTCTTAAAAATATTTACACACCTTGAAAGAGTATATAGCAATTTGATTTTTGTTGATATATATTTCTATAAAGTATATTATATTAAGTATATTATAAATTAACTAATGAATTCTTTAAATTAATTAATGAATTCTTTACTTATTTAATTTTGTATTATTATTAATTAATATATTTTTCTTAGTCAATGATTATACAACTGTCTTATTAGACTGTCTCCGCAAGATGCTGCAGTAGACTTCTGTTAGACTGTTATGATGACGATGATCATGATAAGAAGTACATGTCACATGAGATATTGCAATTACACTTTGTTAGTTGAAAGGTCATTTATTGAATGACAACATTTATCGATTGGTCTACCATCTCTAGATGTATGTTTCTGTTTAAATATATTGAGATTTTGATGTTTCATACTTTTAGTATTTTATTATTGAATATGACCTGTCATACACGCAAATTACACTAATTTTACTAACTTTATCTCATGCACACCAGTGTAGATATCGCGTTCTCATACTTATTATGCGTTTTCGTGTATCTTTCAACATTAACATTATTTAAACAGAGATAAGTAGCCACTTATAATATGTACAGTGAGGGCAGAGTTAGAAGTTTCTAGGATTTAAACTTATAACAACTTCAAGTAGTTTTAAGATTAAAGAGTGGCTATCGTGACTTTCTTGGATTGGCTTGTGAAGGCATCTCTAAATACTCTATGTACGTCGGTGCACTTGGACAGCTGTCGCAGTTCCGGGGGCTGGTGCGCGGCGGGCTGTTGCTTATTGAAGTCTAAGTTATTTAAGTCTAAGTTATTTAAGTCTAAGTTATTTAAGTCTAAGTTATTTAAGTCTAAGTTATTTAAGTCTAAGTTATTTAAGTCTAAGTTATTTAAGTCTAAGTTATTTAAGTCTAAGTTATTTAAGTCTAAGTTATTTAAGTCTAAGTTATTTAAGTCTAAGTTATTTAAGTCTAAGTTATTTAAGTCTAAGTTATTTAAGTCTAAGTTATTTAAGTCTAAGTTATTTAAGTCTAAGTTATTTAAGTCTAAGTTATTTAAGTCTAAGTTATTTAAGTCTAAGTTATTTAAGTCTAAGTTATTTAAGTCTAAGTTATTTAAGTCTAAGTTATTTAAGTCTAAGTTATTTAAGTCTAAGTTATTTAAGTCTAAGTTATTTAAGTCTAAGTTATTTAAGTCTAAGTTATTTAAGTCTAAGTTATTTAAGTCTAAGTTATAAGTAAGTAATTTGTCTGACCCTTGACAACAGTATGTGTGTATTTATTCATTGGAATAACAATTTAAATTCGTCTATCGACATAGAGTCTATCTCTAGCGTAAATAAAACAGGCGTAAGAAATTTTTATAATGTTGGAAATACAATATTAACTCTTTTCCTAGACATTAGTCGGGCACGATCACCTCAGTCCTAGGTGTCATATTAACGTATTTATTTATTTATTTGCTTGTATATGTACATGCATTGGAGAAAAGAAAATAAAGTTCCCATTTGAAGTTCTTAAAAATATTTACACACCTTGAAAGAGTATATAGCAATTTGATTTTTGTTGATATATATTTCTATAAAGTATATTATATTAAGTATATTATAAATTAACTAATGAATTCTTTAAATTAATTAATGAATTCTTTACTTATTTAATTTTGTATTATTATTAATTAATATATTTTTCTTAGTCAATGATTATACAACTGTCTTATTAGACTGTCTCCCGCAAGATGCTGCAGTAGACTTCTGTTAGACTGTTATGATGACGATGATCATGATAAGAAGTACATGTCACATGAGATATTGCAATTACACTTTGTTAGTTGAAAGGTCATTTATTGAATGACAACATTTATCGATTGGTCTACCACCTCTAGATGTTTGTTTCTGTTTAAATATATTGAGATTTTGATGTTTCATACTTTTTAGTATTTTAGTATTGAATATGACCTGTCATACACGCAAATTACACTAATTTTTACTAACTTTATCTCATGCACACCAGTGTAGATATCGCGTTCTCATACTTATTATGCGTTTTCGTGTATCTTTCAACATTAACATTATTTAAACAGAGATAAGTAGCCACTTATAATATGTACAGTGAGGGCAGAGTTAGGAGTTTCTAGGATTTAAACTTATAACAACTTCAAGTAGTTTTAAGATTAAAGATTGGCTATCGTGACTTTCTTGGATTGGCTTATGAAGGCATCTCTAAATACTCTATGTACGTCGGTGCACTTGGACAGCTGTCGCAGTTCCGGGGCTGGTGCGCGGCGGGCTGCTGCCGCCCGGCGCGGCGCGCGGCGGGAGGGGCAGCGCCCACTCCCGGGACGGGCGCAGCTGCAGCGTGGAGGAGCAGGTCACAAACTGACCCCGTAGCTTAGTTGCTAGCGACCCCGCCTTCGAAGCTAGGGGTTGATGATTTACATGTGCATACGAATCCTCTCTGTCCGTAAGTGTCTCGAGAGGCGACAGAGGGAGAGCCCTACCTACCCTACCTATCTCGAAAAATACCAGATTAAAATGAGCAAACTGATGACAAAGCGATCGCCAATCCGCCTGAATGATCGCGAGAAGCCTGTAGAATCAATCCTGAAATGGACTTTCATAGGCTGCTTTTTATGTATATACTCAAACTAACCGCGTTCGTAGCACTATAACAAAATGAATAGTATCACTGAAATCACTTACTATCACTTGCAGGATTAGCTCATTTTGTTCGGGCTAGCTCCTAACACCGGTTATGATAATATACTCGTAAAGATGTGATTGATAAATGACAGGATATATCAGAGCACTTTATTACGTAACTGATATCTAGTTCCTTACCATGACATAATTAATATTCTAAATGATGTATAAACATTTAAATCGTTAAGATATTTGCACGTTCCTCGCCAGGTATCCGAGCTGCTGCGCCACTGCACGGATCCCCACGTCCTCGGCGTCACCAGGTCCAATTGGGAGCCCTGGATCTAGTCACGAACGATGCGATGCGATATTGAAATGGAGCTGAAACTCTAATTAAAACTATGTCCTTTCCGAACTAAGAAATTTACTAATAATTTGTTGTATTGTGTTATATTTTTATAATAAATGGAAACTGACATGTTTTAACTGTTTTATTTCTTTAACAATCTACGCAAAACAACGATAAGCTCGTCGCTACCTGTCACGTTTTCCCAAAATCTTCGGTGAAAGGTGGGTCGGAAGGATTTAATCGTCTAGACTTCTGTCTACCTCTGTATTGGAGGAATATGTGTGAATATGTTTCTAAAACAAAAAGTAGCCTCTAAGAAGTGGTGACTTTGAAAGGAGTATGAAGCGATACAATTTACGTTACTATGACAGAAAAACATATGTAGCGCGATGCCGGGGCGGCTCGTTGGCCATCTATAAAGAGATTTTGAGGGGACAAAATGTATATGTATTTCTTAAGTAAGACTATAGAAGTCTAGAAAGCCACGTGTAGTACTGAAAACCGCATCTAAATCCGTTCTATACATTTCAATTCACAAACAAATAATGTTCCCTTTTTAGAAACCGATGCAGGAATCATTGAGATTCGTGCGTCAGATTCTAAGTTGAAAAACAAGACATTAGAGAATGGAAACAGGATCAAAATCCGTTCAGTAGCTTTAGCGTCAACCTTGAACAAACATTTAAGAACTGTAAATATCATCTTTTTCGGCACAAACAGTAACCTAAACCACTGGGATATCGTTGTAGAAGCGATCGTTGCGTTACTCTATGGAGAAAGACTTTATTGTCTAACTAATAAAGGCTGTTGCTCATCGGCTCGCCCACCACCACCTACCAGCCCTCCTCGCGCTTCTGCGGCACACGCGCACGCGACATGGCGGGACATGGAGCCACTCGGGCCAGCGGGACATAAGTGTGTGTGTGTGTGTGTGAAATGTTCAGCATGAACGAATTTTTTATTTTATTAAGTTGCAAATGTTACTTTCGTCTTATACATTACACTTTTATAACGTACACACATAACAGCTTGCAGTAGTCCACTGCTGGACATAGGCCTCTCGCGTGCCGTAATCGCCACGCTTGGCAGGCAGATTGGCGATCGCACTACCAGACACCTCGCAACCTAACCTAACATAACCTAACCTAACATTTGTGCTTAGGACGGGTATTATTCCTTAGGGCATCTTTGTTCCTAAATATGCCATGGGTATAGACTAAGGGAAAATCTTAAAGACTAAATCTACTTTTCTACATGTCTCGGGACTGGGTATTTGTGGCCCATTCGTTGTTTCTTATTCCATAACACAAGTAAGTTTGCTACTTACGCATGAGACATCGGAGCAATGTATGTGATTTTCAACCTATCAATGTATGTTTCTACGTATGTATTGTTGGGTTAATTAATGTTTAGAGAGCCTTAAGATATAATTACAAATTCATACTTAATTATACAATCCAAATGTAACTAAGGCCATTTATGGCCAGGTGTACAATGGTATTTTAACATAAGCCTAAAAGAGATATTGTTTTGACTAATTTCTCAGTGTTCATAGCTATTGCGTTAGTAAATGTTTACATAGTTTTAAGGCATAAGTATAAATCCATTGTTTTTAATATTTAATTTTAATAGACTGAGGCTATTTATAAAAACAGTATTTGTAATAAGATTTCTTATATAATAATACTATCTTAACATTGGTTTTAAAAGGGACGTTGTTTTGATAGATGTTCAGTGTTCAAGTTGAACGGTCAATTATAGTTTACTAAGTTTTAATAGATAATTGTATAAATTAATAGTGAAACATTTAATTTAAATTAATATTCGGCCTATTTATAAAAATGGTACTTTTAATAATATTTCTAATGTAAAAATATTATTTTAACATTGGCTTAAAAGGGATGTTGTATTGACAAACTAGCCAGGGGGCATTCGATGCTGCAACCATGTTTGATGTTAGACGCAACATACAATTGAAAAACTACATTTGTTTTCATATTTTAATTAATGTTGTTAGCATGGATCCATAAACATTTATTGAAGTCTAAGTTTGATTTTGATTTGTCTGACCCTTGACAACAGTATGTGTGTATTTATTCATTGGAATAACAATTTAAATTCGTCTATCGACACAGAGTCTATCTCTAGCGGAGATAAAACAGGCGAAAGAAATTTTTATAATGTTGGAAATACAATATTAACTCTTTTCCTAGACATTAGTCGGGCACGATCACCTCAGTCCTAGGTGTCATATTAACGTATTTATTTATTTATTTGCTTGTATATGTACATACATTGGAGAAAAGAAAAGAAAGTTCCCATTTGAAGTTCTTAAAAATATTTACACACCTTGAAAGAGTATATAGCAATTTGATTTTTGTTGATATATATTTCTATAAAGTATATTATATTAAGTATATTATAAATTAACTAATGAATTCTTTAAATAAATTAATGAATTCTTTACTTATTTAATTTTAATAGACTGAGGCTATTTATAAAAACAGTATTTGTAATAAGATTTCTTATATAATAATACTATCTTAACATTGGTTTTAAAAGGGACGTTGTTTTGATAGATGTTCAGTGTTCAAGTTGAACGGTCAATTATAGTTTACTAAGTTTTAATAGATAATTGTATAAATTAATAGTGAAACATTTAATTTAAATTAATATTCGGCCTATTTATAAAAATGGTACTTTTAATAATATTTCTAATGTAAAAATATTATTTTAACATTGGCTTAAAAGGGATGTTGTATTGACAAACTAGCCAGGGGGCATTCGATGCTGCAACCATGTTTGATGTTAGACGCAACATACAATTGAAAAACTACATTTGTTTTCATATTTTAATTAATGTTGTTAGCATGGATCCATAAACATTTATTGAAGTCTAAGTTTGATTTTGATTTGTCTGACCCTTGACAACAGTATGTGTGTATTTATTCATTGGAATAACAATTTAAATTCGTCTATCGACACAGAGTCTATCTCTAGCGGAGATAAAACAGGCGAAAGAAATTTTTATAATGTTGGAAATACAATATTAACTCTTTTCCTAGACATTAGTCGGGCACGATCACCTCAGTCCTAGGTGTCATATTAACGTATTTATTTATTTATTTGCTTGTATATGTACATACATTGGAGAAAAGAAAAGAAAGTTCCCATTTGAAGTTCTTAAAAATATTTACACACCTTGAAAGAGTATATAGCAATTTGATTTTTGTTGATATATATTTCTATAAAGTATATTATATTAAGTATATTATAAATTAACTAATGAATTCTTTAAATAAATTAATGAATTCTTTACTTATTTAATTTTGTATTATTATTAATTCATATATTTTTCTTAGTCAATGATTATACAACTGTCTTATTAGACTGTCTCCCCCAGGATGCTGCGACGACCTGCAGAACATTGCGGGAAGTCGATGGGTGCAAATGACACAGGACCTTTCTATGTGGCGATCCTTAGGAGAGGCGTATGTTCAGCAGTAGACTTCTGTTAGACTGTTATGATGACGATGATCATGATAAAGTACATGTCACATGAGATATTGCAATTACACTTTGTTAGTTGAAAGGTCATTTATTGAATGACAACATTTATCGAATGGTCTACCATCTCTAGATGTATGTTTCTGTTTAAATATGTTGAGATTTTGATGTTTCATACTTTTTAGTATTTTAGTATTGAATATGACCTGTCATACACGCAAATTACACTAATTTTTACTAACTTTATCTCATGCACACCAGTGTAGATATCGCGTTCTCATACTTATTATGCGTTTTCGTGTATCTTTCAACATTAACATTATTTAAACAGAGATAAGTAGCCACTTATAATATGTACAGTGAGGGCAGAGTTAGGAGTTTCTAGGATTTAAACTTATAACAACTTCAAGTAGTTTTAAGATTAAAGATTGGCTATCGTGACTTTCTTGGATTGGCTTGTGAAGGCATCTCTAAATACTCTATGTACGTCGGTGCACTTGGACAGCTGTCGCAGTTCCGGGGCTGGTGCGCGGCGGGCTGCTGCCGCCCGGCGCGGCGCGCGGCGGGAGGGGCAGCGCCCACTCCCGGGACAGGCGCAGCTGCAGCGTGGAGGAGCAGGTCACAAACTGACCCCGTAGCTTAGTTGCTAGCGACCCCGCCTTCGAAGCTAGGGGTTGATGATTTACATGTGCATACGAATCCTCTCTGTCCGTGAGTGTCTCGAGAGGCGACAGAGGAGAGCCCTACCTACCCTACCTATCTCGAAAATACCAGATTAAAATAAGCAAACTGGTGACAAAGCGATCGCCAATCCGCCTGAATGATCGCGAGAAGCCTGTAGAATCAATCCTGAAATGGACTTTCATAGGCTGTTTTATGTATATACTCAAACTAACCGCGTTCGTAGCACTATAACAAAATGAATAGTATCACTGAAATCGGTACAGCCCGTTCTTTGATATCAGTATCACTTGCAGGATTAGCTCATTTTGTTTGGGCTAGCTCCTAACATCGGTTAAGATAATATACTCGTAAAGATGTAACAGGATATATCAGAGCACTTTATAACGTAACTGATATCTAGTTCCTAACCATGACATAATTAATATTCTAAATGATATATAAACAAAGTACAAAAACAAAAAAAGAACTTTAAAACGTTAAGATATTTGCACGTTCCTCGCCAGGTATCCCACGTCCTCGGCGTCACCAGGTCCAATTGGGAGCCCTGGATCTAGTCACGAACGATGCGATGCGATATTGAAATTGAGCTGAAACTCGAATTAAAACTATGTCCTTTCCGAACTAAGAATTTTAGTAATAATTTGTTGTATTGTGTTATATTTTTATAATAAATGGAAACTGACATGTTTTAACTGTTTTATTTCTTTAACAATCTTCGCAAAAACGACGATAAGCTCGCCGCTACCTGTCACGTTTTCCCAAAATCTTCGGTGAAAGGTGGGTCGGAAGGATTTAATCGTCTAGACTTCTGTCTACCTCTGTATTGGAGGAATATATGTGAATATGTTTCTAAAATAAAAAAATCGCCTACTAGCCCACGTTACGCCACAAAAAATCAGCTTTCTGCCAGTGTATATCCCGTTGAAATCGGTCTAGCCGTCTCAGAGACTAGCCGGAACAAACGGACAGACATCTGAAACGTCTGGACCGATTTTGACGGGACTTTGACTGGCGATAGCTGATGTAGTAAGGTGTAACTAAGGCTAGCATTATTTTAGGAACAATAATTAGGGTTTCGCGTTAACTACAAAACGGCGAGAAGAGCCGCAGGGGGCAGCATTTAGTGGAAGGCTGTTACACAACTAAGCTTACTTACTTAGATGCTGCACCGACAAAAGCTTATGTTACTTTCGACTTATACATTACACCTTTATAACGTACACACATAACAGCTTGCAGTAGTCCACTACTGGACATAGGCCTCTCGCGTGCCGTAATCGCCACGCTTGGCAGGCAGATTGGCGATCGCACTACCAGACACCTCGCAGCCTAACCTAACATAACCTAACATTTGTACTTAGGACGCCTTTATGTCCAAGCCAATATTAAATTTTTTTAAGACTGTGGTGACACAAATGGCGGTCTTATCGCTAAAAGCGATTTCTTCCATACAACCTTAAAAGCTATAGTAAAGACTTGGACATAAAGACGGCGACGGGCTCACCACCTGTCACTTTGTCCCGAAAATATCTTCGGTGGAAGGTGGGTCAAAGGGACTCAATTGTCTAGACTCGACCTCTGTCTACCCCTGTATTGGGAATTGCGTGAAGATATTTATTTATTTATAGTGACGTGAAAACTTTTTTGTCATCATCATCATACAATCACGCCTCTTTCCCGTAGGTGTAGGCAAATACCACTTCTTTCTACTTGCTACGATCCTTAAATACTTGTTTCGCTTCGTCCACTTTCGTTATTCCCGTCATAGAGGAAGAGTCACATCGTGTTACAAAAGATCCTGTAAGTTTTCATAGATATTTAATAAACGCATGTATTATGTTATCTTGGTTTCATATTACTTTTTTCTGTAATATTTTGTATAATTTTCATATGTTTGTTTTGGTGGATTTAATTGTGCAGATTTCTGTGTAGTATTGGGAATGGCGTGAAGTTATTTTTTGTTTTAGTTTTATAATATTTTTGACAATGCAATACAAAAGAATTAAAATTATTGTACTAGAGTTTAAACCATTTTTTTAAATTATAACTCAAGCAGTTAGCAGTTTTCGCAGGTTGAAAGACTTCCTCTTTCATCCGGATTCACGCTACGTCCATACAAATTTTTTCGGTATGGATATATATTTCTTAAAACAACGGATTTAAACGGAATTTGACAAAAATAATAATTACAGTAGACTTAAAATCACTTTAAAATGTTGATAGTGCCGGCCGTAGGATCGAACTCAGATATCGTTGGCTTGGTCACTGATGGCCGTTATGCTGTATATAGTGTTTTAGCCTGGTATATTTCGAGACGTTCGTCCCGCCATTTATCGATTGACAATGTGATTTTGAAGTAATCTTTGACAGAAGGCTATATTCAGCAGCAACTCTTTATAGGCTGTAAAGAAGAAGAAGGATGACATTTCTAAGCTTTTCCCTTAGTCGCCTCTTACGACACCCACGGGATGAAAAGGTGGTGGTACATAGTCACGCCTCACGACAAGATGTGTCATGCGTGAAGATAAATAAATAAAAGTTATTGTTCATGTTTCTAACTAAGTCTATAAAGTGTAAGTATTCTTGTTATCCTTTAAAGGATCTGTGTCTTCCGGGAAAGGAAACAATAGCTGTAATGTTTTGTTGTTTGTCGGACACGCAGCCGGACGTGATGTTTTATTGCCGCTACGTACTCCCATTTGTAGACATCAAAGTTCAGTTCGGACAGAGGCAAAGTTATTGAATAATAATACTTTCTGATATCTTTATATGGAATTTAATCTAGTAAAACAAATTCTTTGTAAAATTAAAAATAAATGTAAATTAAATAATTCTCGATTACTGAGTAGTTGGATCATCGGAATCCTAGTCCAAAGACTAGTTCGATCCCCAGTAAGAAGTATCGCAGTTTTTCCAAAAACTTTAGTACTACAGGCTCATCACCAGTCACCTTTAAACAAAAATAATATCCGGCTTGAAACTAAGCTGAAGTATTTGTGTAAAGGACTAAGTTGTCGCATTGGTTTCCCTTGTTTTGAGAAATGCGTGATGATGCGTAAGCATCCGGGTTCGATTGAGTCGGCTCAATGTAGAAAAATCTTTTTCTACATTTTCACGGGTCTTAGTGTTTGTCGTACCTTCGTTGTTTCCGATTTCATAACACAAGTGCTTAAGGTACTTACCTCGGGATCAGTGCAATGTATGTTGTACCAGTGATGTTATCCATATTTATTTGTTTATTTAAAAAAATGTGATAAATGTCTTATAATAAGTGTCAATTAAATAAAATAAAACGTTAAAATCGAAAGCTCGTAACTCGTCACTCAAAAACTGCAGTTAATTTCCCTCCACATGTTTGTTTCACCTCCATATGGTTGTTACACATTATTACACAGCAATTTTAGAGCATATAATTTCTACTTAACTTTATGTTATTAAATTAAAGAAAAAAATGATTTTTAAAATTTCAACTGACACGAGCGGGATTCGAACCCGCGACCACTGCGGTATCAATCACATGCCTTAAAATCAATGAAAAATTGCGTATCAGTAAAAAAAACTCAAGTAAACAGTAAATAAATATAAATATCTTCACGCAATTCCCAATACAGGGGTAGACAGAGGTCAAGTCTAGACAATTAAGTCCCTTTGACCCACCTTCCACCGAAGATATTTTCGGGACAACGTGACAGGTGGTGAGCCCGTCGCCGCCTTTATGTCCAAGCCAACGATATTCGTACATAAGTTTTTGAAAAACTCATTGGTACTGCCACCTGGGGATCGAACTCAGATATCGTTGGCTTGGTCACTGATGGCCGTTATGCTGTATATAGTGTTTTAGCCTGGTATATTTCGAGACGTTCGTCCCGCCATTTATCGATTGACAATGTGATTTTGAAGTAATCTTTGACAGAAGGCTATATTCAGCAGCAACTCTTTATAGGCTGTAAAGAAGAAGAAGGATGACATTTCTAAGCTTTTCCCTTAGTCGCCTCTTACGACACCCACGGGATGAAAAGGTGGTGGTACATAGTCACGCCTCACGACAAGATGTGTCATGCGTGAAGATAAATAAAATAAATCCACACATAGATAGTGACAACATATGTTCCTCTGATTCCAAAGTAAGCAGTTTAAGCACTTGTGTTAAGGAATCGGAAACAACAAGGCAAAACAGCCAGACCTCAGAAAATTACTTTTGTTTTACTTTTGAAAAAAATATTGGTGACCTACCTCCTGCGAATCCAATTCTTTTTTTAATTTTGTAATGTCACCGGAACTTAGGAACACCAATACAGGAAGTGAGATTGTAGCCATCTGGGCGGAATTTCGTAACAACGCCTTAATACAAACTTCGGCTTTTACAATATTACTTGGATAATGTACAATAACAAAAAATATCTACACACTATTTTCAATATTGGGGCAGATAGACGTCCAGACAATTAAGTCCTTTCGTCCCACCTTCCACCGAAGATATTTTCGGGACAACGTGACCAATGCTGAGCCTGTCGCCATCTTTATGTAACCGATAAAATCGTACATAAATTTTGATGAGTATCATGATCATGGAAGTACCATGACCATGATCAGTATGAACTGGAGATCGACTCGGGTCTCTCGACTCGAAATTCCGACCACCCAACAACTCGGCTATCGTGACTTAATAAAACAGTGAAGTTAGTAAATAATAATAAATGAATAAATATATTCATGCGCCCTTCCCTCATCCATAGATGACAGGGTAGCCAGAGTAAATAAAATAAATAAATCCACACATAGATAGTGACAACATATGTTCCTCTGATTCCAAAGTAAGCAGTTTAAGCACTTGTGTTAAGGAATCGGAAACAACAAGGCAAAACAGCCAGACCTCAGAAAATTACTTTTGTTTTACTTTTGAAAAAAATATTGGTGACCTACCTCCTGCGAATCCAATTCTTTTTTTAATTTTGTAATGTCACCGGAACTTAGGAACACCAATACAGGTAGTGAGATTGTAGCCATCTGGGCGGAATTTCGTAACAACGCCTTAATACAAACTTCGGCTTTTACAATATTACTTGGATAATGTACAATAACAAAAAATATCTACACACTATTTTCAATATTGGGGCAGATAGACGTCCAGACAATTAAGTCCTTTCGTCCCACCTTCCACCGAAGATATTTTCGGGACAACGTGACCAATGCTGAGCCTGTCGCCATCTTTATGTAACCGATAAAATCGTACATAAATTTTGATGAGTATCATGATCATGGAAGTACCATGACCATGATCAGTATGAACTGGAGATCGACTCGGGTCTCTTGACTCGAAAATCGATCACGCAACCTCTCAGCTATAGTGACTATTATTTTGCTAAATATAGGCCTCCCAAAAGATTGCCACCATTTTCACCAGAGCTTTTGCTGTTCTTCATCGTCCTTCTCGATATTTGTTATCCCTATCTATTTATTCTATATTTAATATTTATTTATTTATTTATTTGTTTATTTAAAAAATGTGATAAATGTCTTATAATAAGTGTCAATTAAATAAAATAAAACGTTAAAATCGAAAGCTCGTAACTCGTCACTCAAAAACTGCAGTTAATTTCCCTCCACATGTTTGTTTCACCTCCATATGGTTGTTACACATTATTACACAGCAATTTTAGAGCATATAATTTCTACTTAACTTTATGTTATTAAATTAAAGAAAAAATGATTTTAAAATTTCAACTGACACGAGCGGGATTCGAACCCGCGACCACTGCGGTATCAATCACATGCCTTAAAATCAATGAAAAATTGCGTATCAGTAAAAAAAACTCAAGTAAACAGTAAATAAATATAAATATCTTCACGCAATTCCCAATACAGGGGTAGACAGAGGTCAAGTCTAGACAATTAAGTCCTTTCGTCCCACCTTCCACCGAAGATATTTTCGGGACAACGTGACCAATGCTGAGCCTGTCGCCATCTTTATGTAACCGATAAAATCGTACATAAATTTTGATGAGTATCATGATCATGGAAGTACCATGACCATGATCAGTATGAACTGGAGATCGACTCGGGTCTCTTGACTCGAAAATCGATCACGCAACCTCTCAGCTATAGTGACTATTATTTTGCTAAATATAGGCCTCCCAAAGATTGCCACCATTTTCACCAGAGCTTTTGCTGTTCTTCATCGTCCTTCTCGATATTTGTTATCCCTATCTATTTATTCTATATTTAATATTTATTTATTTTCTATCTTTCTTCTTTGTTATTAAATTAAAGAGAACAAAGTTAAAACTTTAACTTTTAACTATGCCAATAAACAAGGCATAAGTAATATAAGAGAATACAGAGTTAAAATTTCAACTGACACGAGCGGGATTCGAACCCGCGATCTTCGCCGTTTCGTGGCGACGCTCTTACCTTCGACCTTCACCGTGTCTCACACGCATCAGTTGAAATTTAAACTCTGTATTCTCTTATATTACTTATGCCTTGTTTATTGGCATAGGCGCCATCTGTTATCCCTTTTGCAAGTGACAATTTGATAATCCTGACTTTTCAGTTAGGAATTATCAATACGATATCGCCTACTTTAATTTTAATATGCAATTTTATTGATTTTTAAAGCACATTTATGCTGAACTTTTATGTTGATTAATTAAAGAGAACAAAGTTAAAACTTTAACTTTTAACTATGCCAATAAACAAGGCATAAGTAATATAAGAGAATACAGAGTTAAAATTTCAACTGACACGAGCGGGATTCGAACCCGCGATCTTCGCCGTTTCGTGGCGACGCTCTTACCTTCGACCTTCACCGTGTCTCACACGCATCAGTTGAAATTTAAACTCTGTATTCTCTTATATTACTTATGCCTTGTTTATTGGCATAGGCGCCATCTGTTATCCCTTTTGCAAGTGACAATTTGATAATCCTGACTTTTCAGTTAGGAATTATCAATACGATATCGCCTACTTTAATTTTAATATGCAATTTTATTGATTTTTAAAGCACATTTATGCTGAACTTTTATGTTGATTAATTAAAGAGAACAAAGTTAAAACTTTAACTTTTAACTATGCCAATAAACAAGGCATAAGTAATATAAGAGAATACAGAGTTAAAATTTCAACTGACACGAGCGGGATTCGAACCCGCGATCTTCGCCGTTTCGTGGCGACGCTCTTACCTTCGACCTTCACCGTGTCTCACACGCATCAGTTGAAATTTAAACTCTGTATTCTCTTATATTACTTATGCCTTGTTTATTGGCATAGGCGCTATCTGTTATCCCTTTTGCAAGTGACAATTTGATAATCCTGACTTTTCAGTTAGGAATTATCAATACGATATCGCCTACTTTAATATGCAATTTTATTGATTTTTAAAGCACATTTATGCTGAACTTTTATGTTGATTAATTAAAGAGAACAAAGTTAAAACTTTAACTTTTTTAACTATGCCAATAAACAAGGCATAAGTAATATAAGAGAATACAGAGTTAAAATTTCAACTGACACGAGCGGGATTCGAACCCGCGATCTTCGCCGTTTCGTGGCGACGCTCTTACCTTCGACCTTCACCGTGTCTCACACGCATCAGTTGAAATTTAAACTCTGTATTCTCTTATATTACTTATGCCTTGTTTATTGGCATAGGCGCCATCTGTTATCCCTTTTGCAAGTGACAATTTGATAATCCTGACTTTTCAGTTAGGAATTATCAATACGATATCGCCTACTTTAATTTTAATATGCAATTTTATTGATTTTTAAAGCACATTTATGCTGAACTTTTATGTTGATTAATTAAAGAGAACAAAGTTAAAACTTTAACTTTTAACTATGCCAATAAACAAGGCATAAGTAATATAAGAGAATACAGAGTTAAAATTTCAACTGACACGAGCGGGATTCGAACCCGCGATCTTCGCCGTTTCGTGGCGACGCTCTTACCTTCGACCTTCACCGTGTCTCACACGCATCAGTTGAAATTTAAACTCTGTATTCTCTTATATTACTTATGCCTTGTTTATTGGCATAGGCGCCATCTGTTATCCCTTTTGCAAGTGACAATTTGATAATCCTGACTTTTCAGTTAGGAATTATCAATACGATATCGCCTACTTTAATTTTAATATGCAATTTTATTGATTTTTAAAGCACATTTATGCTGAACTTTTATGTTGATTAATTAAAGAGAACAAAGTTAAAACTTTAACTTTTAACTATGCCAATAAACAAGGCATAAGTAATATAAGAGAATACAGAGTTAAAATTTCAACTGACACGAGCGGGATTCGAACCCGCGATCTTCGCCGTTTCGTGGCGACGCTCTTACCTTCGACCTTCACCGTGTCTCACACGCATCAGTTGAAATTTAAACTCTGTATTCTCTTATATTACTTATGCCTTGTTTATTGGCATAGGCGCCATCTGTTATCCCTTTTGCAAGTGACAATTTGATAATCCTGACTTTTCAGTTAGGAATTATCAATGCGATATCGCCTACTTTAATTTTTAATATGCAATTTTATTGATTTTTAAAGCACATTTATGCTGAACTTTTATGTTGATTAATTAAAGAGAACAAAGTTAAAACTTTAACTTTTTTAACTATGCCAATAAACAAGGCATAAGTAATATAAGAGAATACAGAGTTAAAATTTCAACTGATGCGTGTAAGACACGGTGGCTGGGAGGTAAGAGCGTCGCCACAGATCGACGAAGGTTGCGGGTTCGAATCCCGTCCGTGTCAGTTCAAATGTTGACTTTTTTCTCTTTAATATCATAAAATTCAGTATAAATATGCTTTAAAATCATTAAAATTGCATATTTTCTTCTTTTCAATCCCTAGTTCTTCTGGTGTTACAATTGATAGGAAACCTTGCTAGGAAGGGATTGCCATGATATTCACGCTAGGTAAGCGGATTGACGAGCGCTGTACCAGACATCTTACATCTTAGACCCTATGGGCCATCACCGGTGTACTGAATTCTAGTATACTAATTTTCGGGGTGGATATGCCAACATCTGTCACCAGTTGTAGCTATTTACAAAGCTTTTTCCTTTGTCACCTCCTAAGACACCCATGGGAAAAACGATTTGACAATATCATGTCTAAAATCTGAACTCAAAATAAGAAGCCGAAACACTTGTGTCATGGAATCAGAAACAACGAAGGCACCACATACACCGAGACCTGAGACACTATTGAAAAGTGGTTTTCTACTTTGATCTGTCCGGGTATTGAACTCAAGAACTCAAGAGCTAGGAACATCTTCAAAATTGGTGTGCCACTTCTAGAAGCCGTTACGCTATCAATAAAGAAATAAATTTTCACTATCGAAGGCATTTATTAACCTAAGTGCAGGCTTCATATACTGTCTTAATGAATCAGTGTCAATAACTTACCATCACATGTATAACTTTTTCCTACCTGCCTTTCAATTAAAAAGAAGAAAAATCTCAGTTTCAGAGAATCGTAAAAGTAATAACAACACGATTTTACGACGAAAATCCCAACGTAATTTTGGCGTAAACAAAAATTTTCATGTCGAAGTTTGAGGAAAATCATAAAGCATTTTGGAAACATTCAATGTTTCTGTTTGTTTAGGGTTAGGGGCAAGTAACATACAGTATGTTACGCGACGAGGGTAACGGCGCGTAAAACAAAGAGATACGTATAAAAAGAGTTAGAAATTGTTCAGAACTATTCATTCGGTTCATTTTCAAATAATATTCTGATAATAATATAATCCGTGTGGTAACGGCGTAAGAATATTGCCACTCCCTTTCTTCCGTGGATATTGTAACAGGCGACTAAGGAATACAGCCTTGAATATCGTTGTAGCAACCGATGGATTGCGGGACAACCATCTCTAAAAATATCAGACCAGTATGTGCAGTAGCGTCCGAGGTGCGAGTGGTCTTGTACTGCGATCGCCAATCCGCTTGCCAAGCCTGGCGATTATAGCAAATCCTCCTGTGGGAAACAGCCAAACAAATTTAGCGAAAGCGCCCACCACTGACAGTATATGGTTATACTGTTTACTAGTTTTCGTCAAAGGTCCAACATGATCAAATGAATGGTATCCAAGGGAATACTGTTCTTCTCAATTGGATGCAGAAGTCCTTCTTGCTTCCTTCTTTCTTCGTAGCTAACAGGCATGGAATGCATGTCACTATAAAATCTTAAATTTTCTTATCTAATCCTGTTATGTAATAATCTCTTTCAATAGCTTCTTTCATCTTCTTCTTAGAAAAATGTCCATTGCTTGCACCTTCTTCAATACTTCTTTCTCCATAGTCTTAGGTATAACCAGTAATTTCTTATCTCCTTTGTACAATATATCATTTTCATCCCAGTAATCTTAGTGTGTATTTTCCTTCAAAACTTCTTTTATAGCTGAGAGCCCCTCGTCCTGATCTTGCGCTTGCTTTACTTGATCATGTAGTGTAGTAACTGCCACAAAGGGATAACGGCTCAAAGCATCGACACACCTCATTTTTGTTCCAAAACGATACTCTATTTCGAGGTCATATTCATTGAGGAATAATACCCAGCAGGCTATCTTAAGAGATATATCCTTCTTTTTTTTTAACGTCACTTCAAATGCCTTACAATCTGTGACAATTTTAAAATGTATTCCATACAAATACTGCCTGAACTTCTTTATACCTTCAATAATATTGGTTGCCTCCAGTTCATAGCTTGAATACCTTAATTGAACATCATTTGTCTTTCGGCTCATGTAATGAACCAGGTGGAGACCTGTATCTGGATGGTACTGCATGAGTATGGCTGAATATGCCACACTAGAAGCGTCTGTGTGCAACTCCGTCTTCAACTTGGGATTAAAAATCTTTAACACAGGACTGGATGCTAATCTCTCTTTTAAAATATTAAATGCTTGTCTTTGTTCACCTTCAAAAATAAATTCTTTTTTTCCTTTCTCAATAAATCTGTGAGTGGCTTAGAAATTAGGGCATAATTTTCAATGTACTTTCTGAAATAGGAGGTTAAACCAATGAAACTGTGTAGTTGTTTGACATCTCAGGGTTCTTTGTACTTACAGACAGCTTCTGTCTTTTCTGGACTTGGTTTTATTTCCCCATTCCTTATCACGTGGCTTTAGTATTCAATTTCCGGTTTGATCAGGTCGGCCTTCTTCCAATTTATCTTTAGCCCATATCCTGAAGCCACTTTCAACACAAGCTGAAGTCGTTCCTCTGCTTGTTCTTCACTTTCTGCTGTAATTAAGATATTGTCAATGAAAATCATCATAATGCATTACGAAATCAAATCCCTGAAGATAATGCTTATGAATTGCATAAAATACTTTGGGCAGATGGACAAACCAGAGAAAGACTCGAAGGGACTCAGATTGGCCATGGTGTGTCACAAATGATGTACACAGGATAGATTCCTTAGCCACCTTGAGATGAAAGAAACCATTCTTTAAAATTCAAAACACTAAATATTTTGGCTTCACACAGCTTATCTATCATATTGTCGATCACTGGTAATGGAAATTCATCTTTAAGAATTTTTTTGTTTAGCAGTCTATAATCCACTCAAACCCTAACTGAACCATCTTTTTTTCTCACTAATACCAAAGGACTTGAATATTCTGAAAAACTTACTTGTACTACACCATCATCCATCCATTCCTTTACCTGCTCTTCAACTATTCTCTGCTCTGCCAAGGACAAACGTCGTGGTCTCTGGGCGACCGGCACGTCATCTTTAAGAACAATCTTCAGCCCAAAAGGTGCATCTTTCAATTGGATTGGATTATAACCTTCAATACACTGCAAAACTTTTTCCCTTATGGAATAATCAAATATCAACTTCCAAAGTGGGATACGACAAACAACACAACTTAGGCATCCATTCATCACTTTCAGACAAAAACTTCACTTTTGTACCCATTCATTATCATGGTTATTTTTCGTAGTAATTCTTGTCCTAAAATCATATCAAAGACATAACATCTTTATTCACTATATGAAATAACACGTTTTGATAGTTTTCCCGTCGATTGTAATGTCCAAGAACATATTTCCTAATGAATTCACCATCGTACGTCCGAGTCCCGTCAAACATAAGTTATCTTCGTATTTTCTGTTCCAACGGTAATGAAACGCTCGTCCGTCATTAAATTGAAGTCGCTGCCGGATTCAATTAAGGCCTACACTATTAATTCCTTAATCTTGACACTAATCATCGGCTTCGTTGAGAGATTTCTTGTTTTGTTTACGTTATTTTCCACCTGCATAGCCTCGTTTCCACCTTTTGACGTCTGGCTGTCACAACTGCTGTCACTTGTCGCACCCACCTGAAGTTAGCTGAGCGCAGTTTTGCCGACTGAGATCCACTACTGCCAACCGCACGATCTTGCGCTGCGTTCGGCGCGGACTGTTTACCGACTTGTGAGGCGCTGGCGCTGCGTTCCGTGCTCGCGCCGCCGCCGGCCGCAGCCCAAGTGCATCGTGATCCAATATGGCCGTACTGATTACAGAGAAAACACTTGAGACCGTTCGGACAATGTGTCGAGATATGACTATTTTCGCCGCAGTTGTAACAATGTCGAATGGTTTTTTCTGTTTTCTTTCTTACAGCTGGTTCGGTTCCCGCTTCTTTCTTCGCATTGTTTACCATCTTGAATTCTAAATTACTAATTTCTCTTTGAGCATAGTGTACGTAGTTACGCCATATAAAATAATTTCGCCTGAGCGCCGTCGATTACATCCACTATGTACTGGATAGCAACATAATCGGGAAATCTCGCTTTTTCCCCAATTCTCTTATCGCAAGCATATACTGATAGTAGCTTTCGTGCTTACGCTTCATTCTATTTGCCATCAGCTCATGCATTTCCTTACTGTTGATTACATCAGGAAACTCCTTTTGTATAGCCGTCTTGAGCTCGTCGTACGTCTTGAATACCTTTTCTGACTTCAACCATAATGCCGCCGTGCCACTAAAGACCTGCGCACGATTATAAGTTTCTGTTGCGCGGTCCAACTAAATAATAAATCTCAGTTCGTTGAATTATTATAAATGCTTCATAGAATTTTCTTCTATTCAAACTGAAAATTATTGTATATTTATATATATATATATATATATATATATATATATATATATATATATATATATATATATATATATATATATATATATATATATATATATATATATATATATATATATATATATATATATATATATATATATATATATATATATATATATATATATATATATATATATATATATATATATATATATATATATATATATATATATATATATATATATATATATATATATATATATATATATATATATATATATATATATATATATATATATATATATATATATATATATATATATATATATATATATATATATATATATATATATATATATATATATATATATATATATATATATATATATATATATATATATATATATATATATATATATATATATATATATATATATATATATATATATATATATATATATATATATATATATATATATATATATATATATATATATATATATATATATATATATATATATATATATATATATATATATATATATATATATATATATATATATATATATATATATATATATATATATATATATATATATATATATATATATATATATATATATATATATATATATATATATATATATATATATATATATATATATATATATATATATATATATATATATATATATATATATATATATATATATATATATATATATATATATATATATATATATATATATATATATATATATATATATATATATATATATATATATATATATATATATATATATATATATATATATATATATATATATATATATATATATATATATATATATATATATATATATATATATATATATATATATATATATATATATATATATATATATATATATATATATATATATATATATATATATATATATATATATATATATATATATATATATATATATATATATATATATATATATATATATATATATATATATATATATATATATATATATATATATATATATATATATATATATATATATATATATATATATATATATATATATATATATATATATATATATATATATATATATATATATATATATATATATATATATATATATATATATATATATATATATATATATATATATATATATATATATATATATATATATATATATATATATATATATATATATATATATATATATATATATATATATATATATATATATATATATATATATATATATATATATATATATATATATATATATATATATATATATATATATATATATATATATATATATATATATATATATATATATATATATATATATATATATATATATATATATATATATATATATATATATATATATATATATATATATATATATATATATATATATATATATATATATATATATATATATATATATATATATATATATATATATATATATATATATATATATATATATATATATATATATATATATATATATATATATATATATATATATATATATATATATATATATATATATATATATATAT
The DNA here is from genome assembly GCA_029286605.1 of Sericinus montela. Lineage (NCBI taxonomy): Eukaryota > Metazoa > Arthropoda > Insecta > Lepidoptera > Papilionidae > Sericinus > Sericinus montela. Next base: position 70,989 of record JAGSMR010000250.1, read on the forward strand.
ATATATATATATATATATATATATATATATATATATATATATATATATATATATATATATATATATATATATATATATATATATATATATATATATATATATATATATATATATATATATATATATATATATATATATATATATATATATATATATATATATATATATATATATATATATATATATATAGGCTTCTCTAATAGAAAAGAAACAGGTGGAAGAAACTACATAGATATTCTATTTTTGTATTTTTTAAAATAACGAAAATACAGTTTCAAACATTAAATGATTAGAGATAGCATTGGAACGTTCAACTCATTCCTAGAAATTTTGAAAGAAGCATGAAATGGAATGAATTCAATCACGTTATTGTTTTAAATTTATTTCGAGATTATTATTACTCCTAAAGTCACGACAGCCGATTGGTTGGGTGGTCGAATTTCGAGTCAAAAGACCGAGTTCAATCCCCAGGTGGCAGGTTCGTACCAATGGGTTTTCAAAACTTATGTACGAATATCGTTGGCTTGGACATAAAGGCGGCGACAGGCTCACCACCTGTCACGTTGTCCTGAAAATATCTTCGGTGGAAGGTGGGTCGAAGGGACTTAATTGTCTAGAATAGACCTCTGTCTACCCCTGTATTGGGAATTGCGTGAAGATATTTTATTTATTTATTTCATATGATTGATTTTCTACAATCACTTCTTTCGACCAGTAGCTCTCGATACATGAGGCTTATAATTATATTATCTTTACGAAGTATTAGGAATGCTGGGTTAGACAGAGTTCGAGTCATTACAATAGTTTCGACGCACCTTTGCCGGTGCTTATTTGTGGAAGTCTTATGTCTAGCCAACGCTATTACACGCTACCGTATACATGCATAAACAAATATTTACATAAAATATATTCATCCCACTTTTAAATATGAATGTCCTTTCCTTTTATGAATATCATGTTGTTACTGAAGGTACATAATTAACGGCATATAAAAATTATTTACTCATCGATACAATTTACCAATATTACATCCATCGATTGATTTCTAAACCTATCTCACTTTTATAATTAGGCTTCTCTAATAGAAAAGAAACAGGTGGAAGAAACTACATAGATATTCTATTTTTGTATTTTTTAAAATAACGAAAATACAGTTTCAAACATTAAATGATTAGAGATAGCATTGGAACGTTCAACTCATTCCTAGAAATTTTGAAAGAAGCATGAAATGGAATGAATTCAATCACGTTATTGTTTTAAATTTATTTCGAGATTATTATTACTCCTAAAGTCACGACAGCCGATTGGTTGGGTGGTCGAATTTCGAGTCAAAAGACCGAGTTCAATCCCCAGGTGGCAGGTTCGTACCAATGGGTTTTCAAAACTTATGTACGAATATCGTTGGCTTGGACATAAAGGCGGCGACAGGCTCACCACCTGTCACGTTGTCCTGAAAATATCTTCGGTGGAAGGTGGGTCGAAGGGACTTAATTGTCTAGAATAGACCTCTGTCTACCCCTGTATTGGGAATTGCGTGAAGATATTTTATTTATTTATTTCATATGATTGATTTTCTACAATCACTTCTTTCGACCAGTAGCTCTCGATACATGAGGCTTATAATTATATTATCTTTACGAAGTATTAGGAATGCTGGGTTAGACAGAGTTCGAGTCATTACAATAGTTTCGACGCACCTTTGCCGGTGCTTATTTGTGGAAGTCTTATGTCTAGCCAACGCTATTACACGCTACCGTATACATGCATAAACAAATATTTACATAAAAATATATTCATCCCACTTTTAAATATGAATGTCCCTTTCCTTTTATGAATATCATGTTGTTACTGAAGGTACATAATTAACGGCATATAAAAATTATTTACTCATCGATACAATTTACCAATATTACATCCATCGATTGATTTCTAAACCTATCTCACTTTTATAATTAGGCTTCTCTAATAGAAAAGAAACAGGTGGAAGAAACTACATAGATATTCTATCTTTTGTATTTTTTAAAATAACGAAAATACAGTTTCAAACATTAAATGATTAGAGATAGCATTGGAACGTTCAACTCATTCCTAGAAATTTTGAAAGAAGCATGAAATGGAATGAATTCAATCACGTTATTGTTTTAAATTTATTTCGAGATTATTATTACTCTAAAGTCACGACAGCCGATTGGTTGGGTGGTCGAATTTCGAGTCAAAGACCGAGTTCAATCCCAGGTGGCAGGTTCGTACCAATGGGTTTTAAAAACCTATGTACAATTACATCGTTAACTGACCTTACAGACGGCAACAGGCTCATCACCTGTCACGTTGTCCTGAAATATCTTCGGTGGAAGGTGGGTCGAAGGGACTTTATTGTCTAGACTAGACCTCTGTCTACTCCTGTATTGGGAATTGCGTGAAGATACTTATTATTATTACTACGACAGAAAAAAAACACATTTTTATGGTGTGGTACCAAGTGAAGCCAGGTTGCTGCTATGAATAATGAAGAAATGTACTGAAGAAAATAATGAATAAATAAAATAAATATAAATATCTTCACGCAATTCCCAATACGAAGGTAGACAGAGAATCATAATCTGAACGACCAACTCATGACCCACCTTCAACTGGGCTTAACGACAACCGTCGCCATCTTATGTCAAGCTAATGACCTCGTCGTACGCGGGTTTGAAGAACTTTCCATTGGTAAACCTGCAAAGAGACCAAACTCGGTCTTGACTCGAGAATTTAACTCCTCGCTTTATCATGGCGGTCACGTGGTGTCAGTAAATATTTTAATTAGATTTCTTTTAAAAGAAATTCTAGACATAATAAGACATTAAGAACTCTCAGGGCTTCATAAGCTACAATGGAATCAAAGTTAAATAGTGCAGATAATGAAATTTGTACTGACTTCATAGACATTAAAGTTGTAGATTTATTCTACTTTGGTACAAAAGGATTATTACAAGTTCAAATAAAGTTACATATTATTGTCATGATAGCCGAGTGGTTCGATGATCGAATTCGAATCTAGAGACAAGAGTTCGCGCTATATATTTTCCTCGCCATTCGGTCGTCACTCATTCGCTCAATGTGCTCAAAACATTTAAGCACGCCTTTATTCATTACAGTGAAAGATGATCTTTCAAACCGGACATATTGCGATTCTCTTCGCTTCGTTTTCAGTCGGCCTTGGAAGCGCCGCATATTCGACGAATAGATCTCATCTCTTGAAGAGGAAGCTTATTGTAAATGTTTAAATTCTGCCAACAGCCAAAGATTCTATAGTGGGGTCTGCGATAGGTCGCTTGTTCACTACATAGCCTTGTACAGGAGTCATGTAAATACATATATTTGTATAAATATTTTAATTAGATTTCTTTTAAAAAGAAATTCTAGACATAATAAGACATTAAGAACTCTCAGGGCTTCATAAGCTACAATGGAATCAAAGTTAAATAGTGCAGATAATGAAATTTGTACTGACTTCATAGACATTAAAGTTGTAGATTTATTCTACTTTGGTACAAAAGGATTATTACAAGTTCAAATAAAGTTACATATTATTGTCATGATAGCCGAGTGGTTCGATGATCGAATTCGAATCTAGAGACAAGAGTTCGCGCTATATATTTTCCTCGCCATTCGGTCGTCACTCATTCGCTCAATGTGCTCAAAACATTTAAGCACGCCTTTATTCATTACAGTGAAAGATGATCTTTCAAACCGGACATATTGCGATTCTCTTCGCTTCGTTTTCAGTCGGCCTTGGAAGCGCCGCATATTCGACGAATAGATCTCATCTCTTGAAGAGGAAGCTTATTGTAAATGTTTAAATTCTGCCAACAGCCAAAGATTCTATAGTGGGGTCTGCGATAGGTCGCTTGTTCACTACATAGCCTTGTACAGGAGTCATGTAAATACATATATTTGTATAAATATTTATATAAAAAATATTTACTCATCGATACAATTTACCAATATTACATCCATCGATTGATTTCTAAACCTATCTCACTTTTATAATTAGGCTTCTCTAATAGAAAAGAAATAGGTGAAAGAAACTACATAGATATTCTATCTTTTGTATTTTTTAAAATAACGAAAATACAGTTACATATTAATGTCATGATAGCCGAGTGGTTCGATGATCGGAATTCGAATCTAGAGATAAGAGTTCACGCTATATATTTTCCTCGCCATTCGGTCGTCACTCATTCGCTCAATGTGCTCAAAACATTTAAGCACGCCTTTATTCATTACAGTGAAAGATGATCTTTCAAACCGGACATATTGCGATTCTCTTCGCTTCGTTTTCAGTCGGCCTTGGAAGCGCCGCATATTCGACGAATAGATCTCATCTCTTGAAGAGGAAGCTTATTGTAAATGTTTAGAAATTCTGCCAACAGCCAAAGATTCTATAGTGGGGTCTGCGATAGGTCGCTTGTTCACTACATAGCCTTGTACAGGAGTCATGTAAATACATATATTTGTATAAATATTAATATTGTAATATTAGCTAATTTACAAGATGGAATGACAGATTCATCAGTTGTCAAGATGTTCCAAATGTGCTCCGGTGAAATAACGATCGTAAAGGCTACATAGCCTGAATCTCTAGCTATCCTGGCATTAGAAAATGACTGTAGATAGAAGGAATTAAAAATACTTTATGAAAAATGTAATCTAGACAAATATTCAAATATATACCTTAATGTACACTTAATTAGTAATACTTTTGTAAATAATAAGTACAAATTAAGGGCTCTCCACCTAAGTACGGCCTCACCGTTGTAATTGGTGCTTTGAGGCGGCTATGCCCAATCTGCGGCAGCACTAAGTGCTTTACTATGTAACAGATGGGGCTGTTATCATTTACAGAAGCTCGTGTTTTCCATTATTTACCAATAATTAGTAAAATAATTGAACATTAAATGGGTATCGTAAGATGCCGCTAAGGAAAAGCCTATAAAATGGCAATGGCTGCCAACAGACACTGGCAGCATTAATCAAAAATATCTTTAAGCTATTTCCAATACAGGGGTAGACAGAGGTCAAGTCTAGACAATTAAGTCCCTTTGACCCACCTTCCACAGAAGATATTTTCGGGACAACGTGACAGGTGGTGAGCCCGTCGCCGCCTTTATGTCCAAGCCAACGATATCAATCGTACATAGGTTTTTGAAAAACCCATTGGTACAAGCCTGCCACCTGGGGACCGAACTCGGGTCTCTTGACTCGAAATTCCAATCACTGGGCTATCATGGCGGTCACGTGGTGTCAGTAAATATTTTAATTATATTTCTTTTAAAAAGAAATTCTAGACATAATAAGACATTAAGAACTCTCGGGGCTTTCATAAGCTACAATGGAATGAAAGTTAAATAGTACAGATAATGAAATTTGTACTGACTTTAAAGACATTACACTTGTAGATTTATTCTACTTTGGTACAAAAAGGATTATTACAAGTTCAATTAAAGTTACATATTAATGTCATGATAGCCGAGTGGTTCGATGATCGGAATTCGAATCTAGAGATAAGAGTTCACGCTATATATTTTCCTCGCCATTCGGTCGTCACTCATTCGCTCAATGTGCTCAAAACATTTAAGCACGCCTTTATTCATTACAGTGAAAAGATGATCTTTCAACCCGGACATATTGCGATTCTCTTCGCTTCGTTTTCAGTCGGCCTTGGAAGCGCCGCATATTCGACGAATAGATCTCATCTCTCGAAGAGGAAGCTTATTGTAAATGTTTAGAAATTCTGCCAACAGCCAAAGATTCTATAGTGGGGTCTGCGATAGGTCGCTTGTTCACTACATAGCCTTGTACAGGAGTCATGTAAATACATATATTTGTATAAATATTAATATTGTAATATTAGCTAATTTACAAGATGGAGATGACAGGTTCATCAGTTGTCAAGCTGTTCCAAATGTGCTCCGGTGAAAAAACGATCGTAAAGGCTACATAGCCTGAATCTCTAGCTACCCTGGCATTAGAAAATGACTGTAGATAGAAGAAATTAAAAATGCTTTATGAAAAATGTAATCTAGACAAATTTTCAAATATATACCTTAATGTACACTTAATTAGTAATACTTTTGTAAATGATAAGTACAAATTAAGGGCTCTCCACCTAAGTACGGCCTCACCGTTGTAATTGGTGCTTTGAGGCGGCTATGCCCAATCTGCGGCAGCACTAAGTGCTTTACTATGTAACAGATGGAGCTGTTATCATTTACAGAAGCTCGTGTTTTCCATTATTTAATTGAACATTAAATGGGTATCGTAAGATGCCACTAAGGAAAAGCCTATAAAATGGCAATGGCTGCCAAAAGACACTGGCAGCATTAATCAAAAATATCTTTAAGCTATTTCCAATACAGGGGTAGATAGAGGCCTCAATAACTAACTCATTTTGACCCACCTTTCAACGAAGATATTTTTGCGAAAACGTGACAGGTGGAGAGCCTGTCGCCGTCTTTATGTCCAAGCCAACGATATGAACGTTACGTAAGTTATTGTAAAACCCTTTGGTACGAACCTGCTGCCTAGACAATCCTATACCGAACTTGGGTCTCTTGAATTATATTCCAATCACCCAATCCTAATCCTATGTGTCCTATATGACACCGAGAAACCATTTCGAAATATACCAGACTAAATTTCGGAGGAGGTTCATGTTGCACTATACTTTTAAAAGCCGTTATGATGATGACGACGATGGCGAATGTAAGGGTGAAAAGATCTTTTTTTTTATAGAAAAGGGAGGCAAACGAGCAGGTGGCTCACGCGACGGTAAGTGATTACCGCCGCCCATGAACACCCGCAATACCAGAGGCTTAGCAGATGCGTTGTCTCCCTTAGAGTGCCCCCTCCCCCAGAATTGGGGGAGGGAGGTGTGTGGGCCACCGGTTACCTGCACTCACCAGACGAAACGCAGAAGTTTGTTAGAATTCTACTTCACGCCGGTATTCTGTGAGGTCGTGGTACTTCCCGGTCGAGCCGGCCCATTCATGCAACAACAAAAGCTGATGCATGGCTGTACCACTGTAAGATCTAACACTCTACCACTAAGAGATCTATTTTAAATGAACTATTCGTAATGAATTAACTGAGCGTGTCGGTCCACAGCTTTGAAATACTATAAGTAGTGCTTTCACAATAATGTGCATGTCTGCAATAACTATATTTTCCTCGCCATTCGGTCGTCACTCATTCGCTCAATGTGCTCAAAACATTTAAGCACGCCTTTATTCATTACAGTGAAAAGATGATCTTTCAACCCGGACATATTGCGATTCTCTTCGCTTCGTTTTCAGTCGGCCTTGGAAGCGCCGCATATTCGACGAATAGATCTCATCTCTCGAAGAGGAAGCTTATTGTAAATGTTTAGAAATTCTGCCAACAGCCAAAGATTCTATAGTGGGGTCTGCGATAGGTCGCTTGTTCACTACATAGCCTTGTACAGGAGTCATGTAAATACATATATTTGTATAAATATTAATATTGTAATATTAGCTAATTTACAAGATGTAGATGACAGGTTCATCAGTTGTCAAGCTGTTCCAAATGTGCTCCGGTGAAATAACGATCGTAAAGGCTACATAGCCTGAATCTCTAGCTACCCTGGCATTAGAAAATGACTGTAGATAGAAGAAATTAAAAATGCTTTATGAAAAATGTAATCTAGACAAATATTCAAATATATACCTTAATGTACACTTAATTAGTAATACTTTTGTAAATGATAAGTACAAATTAAGGGCTCTCCACCTAAGTACGGCCTCACCGTTGTAATTGGTGCTTTGAGGCGGCTATGCCCAATCTGCGGCAGCACTAAGTGCTTTACTATGTAACAGATGGGGCTGTTATCATTTACAGAAGCTCGTGTTTTCCATTATTTACCAATAATTAGTAAATTAATTGAACATTAAATGGGTATCGTAAGATGCCACTAAGGAAAAGCCTATAAAATGGCAATGGCTGCCAACAGACACTGGCAGCATTAATCAAAAATATCTTTAAGCTATTTCCAATACAGGAGTAGATAGAGGCCTCAATAACTAACTCATTTTGACCCACCTTTCAACGAAGATATTTTTGCGAAAACGTGACAGGTGGAGAGCCTGTCGCCGTCTTTAGGTCTAAGCCAACGATATGAACGTTACGTAAGTTATTGTAAAACCCTTTGGTACGAACCTGCTGCCTAGACAATCCTATACCGAACTTGGGTCTCTTGAATTATATTCCAATCACCCAATCCTAATCCTATGTGTCCTATATGACACCGAGAAACCATTTCGAAATATACCAGACTAAATTTCGGAGGAGGTTCATGTTGCACTATACTTTTAAAAGCCGTTATGATGATGACGACGATGGCGAATGTAAGGGTGAAAAGATCTTTTTTTTATAGAAAAGGGAGGCAAACGAGCAGGTGGCTCACGCGACGGTAAGTGATTACCGCCGCCCATGAACACCCGCAATACCAGAGGCTTAGCAGATGCGTTGTCTCCCTTAGAGTGCCCCCTCCCCCAGAATTGGGGGAGGGAGGTGTGTGGGCCACCGGTTACCTGCACTCACCAGACGAAACGCAGAAGTTTGTTAGAATTCTACTTCACGCCGGTATTCTGTGAGGTCGTGGTACTTCCAGTCGAGCCGGCCCATTCATGCAACAACAAAAGCTGATGCATGGCTGTACCACTGTCAGATCTAACACTCTACCACTAAGAGATCTATTTTAAATGAACTATTCGTAATGAATTAACTGAGCGTGTCGGTCCACAGCTTTGAAATACTATAAGTAGTGCTTTCACAATAATGTGCATGTCTGCAATAACTATATTTTCCCTTAGACAGTACGAATATAATATTACATTATAAAGACGTAGGGACGAATAATTGCTAAAATGAAAAACTGCGCGATATGCAAAGAAAACGACATTATTTACTTACATCGCGTCTGTTTAGTCACCGCACCAATTGAATTTACGAATTACCTTTATCTGAAATTTCATATCTAAATGTCATAATTCACCGGGGAGCGTGTACACAAAGATATAATAAATCAATTGAGATCTGATCATTACTCGACGCCTGATTTCCTATGAAACAAGTCACGATAGCCGAGTGGTTGGGTGGTCGGAATTTCGAGTCAATAGACCCGAGTTCGATCCCCAGTTGGTAGGCTCGTACCAATGAGTTTTTAAAAACTTATGTACGAATATCGTTGGCTTGGACATAAAGGCGGCGATGGGCTCACCACCTGTCACGTTGTCCCGAAAATATCTTCGGTGAAAGGTGGGTCGAAGGGACTTAATTGTCTAGACTCGACCTCTGTCTACCCCTGTATTGGGAATTGCGTGAAGATATTTATTTATTTATTATTTATAAAAACATACAAGAAGCAGGTATTTGATTGTAGAGGAAATTCAATTTACAACCTATAAGAAAACATTAAACATTATGAATTTGTTTTGTTAAGGAAAAGAATGTGTAAAATTATTAATTATTTTTTATGGAAACTTCCTAGTTGTTAAGAATAAAAATCTTAGGTCAAATTACTCATTTGGGACCTCTCTATTTTAGTATCTGCAAACTTTTATATTTTATTCTTTTCTTTTATATGAAGGTGAATTCAGTGTTCAAGATGGTAACTGATTAATTCAGCTATTACTAGTACTAGTTATACTTTTTTAGATTATCTACAGACAGATTCTAAAAAACATTTACTGTATGGTCAATTATGTGGCCATTTAAATTAATTGTGTGAATATTTACAAATACATTTTATCACGTGTTCAATCTATGAATTTTTCTCCCTCTGGGCAAGGGCAAGGTAAAAGGTGGAGCTTTGCAAAGGGAAGAAAGGTATATTGCGCGTTGGTATTATTTCACCTCTGCCGATTAAGGGATTGTTTTCTGAATTCATGTAAGTATTTGTTTATTGTATTTATTTAACTTTATTATACCTTTTAAGATATATAAGAATAAAAAGCGGACATTATCATTAAACCAATTTCTGTCTGTTAGCTATGAGGAGTGGAAATATGTCGAAAGAAAGAAGTAAAACCGGAATGGTAAAGAGAAATTGAGAAAGTAAGAGTCTCAGAAAAACAAATGAAGTCTCCGATATGAAGTGAAATGCGATCGAGTCAAATAAGGTTGACATTCTTTGTAAATAAAGACGTTATTAATTGAGCTACAAAACTATTAATGATGCTTATCGCAGTTTTATTTATTTTCTTGGAGCTTTAACAACAAACTTTACAAAATATATAAAAAGTATCTTCAAGCAATTGCCTTCCCCTATACAGGGGAAGACAGAGGTCTAGTAGAGAAATTTAAGTCCCTTGGACCCACCTTCCCTTTTCGGGACAACGTGACAGGTGGTTAGCCCGTTGCCGTCTTTATGTCCAAGCCAACGATGAAATTTGTACATAAGTTTATGAAAAACTCAATGGTGCTGCCACCTGGGGATCGAACTCAGGTTTCTCGACTCGAAATTCCGAGCACCCAACAACTCGGCTATCGTGACTTATTTACCCAACAACAAACTTTAACATGATTAATGATGAAATAAACGATTCGATAAAACTTAAATAATTCTTAGTTAATAAATAACGCGTAAATAACGCATTCAGATAAAAAAATTAAATATTCATTTATAGCCTTTTAACCTAGAGACCAAGCTTTGCAGAATGTTATGATATACATTCATATTTATTTAATTATTCAGGTTCACCACCAAGGATTACATCGAAGCAATAAACACAAAACTTAAGTATTAAATATTTTAGGTAAATGTATCCTTAATTAAAAGTACACAAAACGTTCATAATTGTACGGACTTCGGAAGAACATCATATTTTTCGTATGTATGGTGTAATATGCACTTTACACCAAAAATTTTATCAAATGAAAAAGTAAGTATGTAAAGTTAAAAAAATTGATTTATAAGATAATGCTTATGTGCTATTATACTGGGTGGGCCATGAATTTAGTTAACATTTGAAAAAATCGTATAAAAAAACCATTTAACATATTTTAGAAATCGTTTATTTACGAGAAAGCTAATTAGTTGTAATTTATTTTTTAAAAATTATTTCGTCTAAATGACCACCGTTTCGGTTTTTGCACTCATCTAAGCGAGTCCTGAAGTTTTCGAATACTCTTCTGCAAAGAGACCGCGAGATCGCCGACATCTCTTCGATGCTCTTTCTTTCAGTTGACGCAGTGTATTCGGTTTATCAATGTAGACACAACTCTTTAAATAACCCAATAAAAAGAAGTCTGCTGGGGATAGATCTGGACTTCTGGGTGGCCATGGGATGTCACCCCGTCTGGATATCAGCTTTTCCGGAAACATGTCTTTGACCACCGGCAAGGACTCGTTCGATGTGTGACACGTGGCTCCATCTTGTTGAAACCATGTGTTACGTTTAAAGCCTGCAAATTCCAGTAGCATCGGTGCTAAGAACTCCCGTAACATTTTCACATACTCGGCAGAATTAACAGTAACTGAACGGCCTCGAGAATCTTCAAAAAAGTAAGGTCCGATGATTCCTTTTGCTGAAATTGCAGCCCATACAGCTACCTTAGGAGAGTGAAGCTTTAGGATTTTGCTGCTCCAATACCTGCAATTCTGTTTGATTACATGTCCATTTAGGTGGAAATGGGCTTCGTCAGAAAATAAGATGTTGTGAAAATTACTGAAACATTGTTTCGGCATATGACTTACGCAAATTTAAATCATTAGGGTTTAGTTCTTGCACTAGCTGGATCTTATATGGATTTAATTTCAAATCTAATTTCAAAATACGGCGTAATGATGTGCGGGATAATCATAATTCAGCCGAACGTTTGCGTGTCTATAAATCTGGATCACGTCGAACAGAAGTGGAAACTTGCTGCACGTTCTCTTCGCTCCGAGAAGTCCGTGGGCCGCCGGTTTGTTTCACATTTAGTGTAGATCTCGTCTCTTCGAACTTCTTCACCCATTTCTTTATTAAAGGAGCACTTGGACACTGACTTAAGTCGTGTAAACCATATTCAACGCGAAATATGCGTCTCACAGTAATGAGCGAAAAGTCGTTTAAATAAAACTGTTTCACGCAGTAAGCGCGTTGCGGCCCGTGATTTTTATAACCGTGCAGGAAATGTTTTATGCACGAACGTTCCTTGGCCGGGAGGCCACCGAAACGAACAGTGTCGGGCTCGAATCTCAGAAGGAGAAGCATACCGACTAAAGCCATCCACGGAATGCTGTTGGCCCGGAGGCCTTTACAGCTTCATCTAAGGAGACTTGCGAGGAGAGGCTCGCAAGTTAGAAGTTAAAGACAATAATAGCTGCTGCTGCGAAGCGCTGCGTCCCCTAGACCGAAAGAGAAGACTTCCGACATGGGGGAGGGGCCATGCGATCCGAGGGCCCCAGTAGGTTTGGCGGAAAATCTCCTCTCGGATCGCCTTGTGTTAACTAGAATAGTTTTTGTGCCTTGTGTTTTCTAGAATAGCTTGTGCCTTGTGTTTTCTAGAATAGCTTCCTGGTTAAATTATAATTTGTTAACTCTTAATATGACAAAAACTAACTACATTTGTTTTACTAAATATAAAACTTCACAGCCTAATTTGTATTTTCAAATAAAAATTCATACATGTAGCAATTTTTCAAATAACGACTGCTTATGTAAAGCAATAACAAAAGTTGAAACCATAAAGTATTTAGGCGTCATACTTGATCAGAGACTGTCTTGGCTTTTACAATTGGACCAAACAATTAACAGATTAAGGAAATTTATATGGTTATTTAAAACTCTGAGACATATTGCAACGAAGGAACTCCTTAAGCAAATTTACGTATCTCTAGCCCAAGGTGCCTTAACTTACCAGTCTGGGGTGGAGCAGCAAAAACTAAATTATTTAAACTAGAGAAAGCACAAAGATCCCTTCTGAAAGTAATGTATTTTAAATCATATAAGTTTCCCTCTGAACGCCTTTACTCTTTATGTGGTCTTTTAAGTATAAGAAAATTATATATACTTCATACAGTGCTAAAAATACATAAACATCTTAAGTATGACCCTAGCGTAATAAATAAGCGAAGAAAAGGCTCTGTAGTAACGGCAGTACAAATAAGGTCTACTTATGCTCTCTCAATTACTTCAAATGTAAACAAACATTGCTTACCTGGCTAAAAGACAAAAGTTACAATGAGACCGAGTCTCTGTTGTATAAGACTTTTTGAGAGTTTTTGTGAAATAAGTCCAACAGTTGAATGGAAAAATAGTAAAGATGTAATTATATTTTAATTATTAACTTTATAAATGGCTAGAAGCGTATAACATACATACACACACTCACACACGCACACACACATGCACACACGCACACGCACACACACACACACACACGCACACACACACACACACATGACACAAGAATTCATACGTAAGAATGAGTACACAGAAAATAAATAAGACTTAAGACTAATTTTAATTATAATATAAATTTAATTATATAAGATAAATTTAACTATAAGTTGTACTTACACCTTGAAATAAATTCTGTTTTTCTTTGTTTAATCATAGAATAATGTTTATTTTATGGAAGAGCGGAGTCTCCTACTACAGGTAATGTTATGCCTAAAGGGAGTCTCCAAACACTAACCTATGTTTGTATAGTTAAGATAAAGAAATAAAGACATTTTCATTTTTCATTTTTTTTTTCATTTTCATTTTCTATCAAACTCCTGCGTTTCGTCTGGTGAGTGCAGGTAACCGGAGCCCCCCTCCCAAATCTGGGTGGGGGCGTGACGTGACGTTTGGGTCATCCATATCAGGGGGGTGTAAAAGGCCCCCCCTTATGGGTTGCGAGTTTCCGCCCCTGATCAGCTCCGACGGTCTCACCGTAGCTTTTGAGGATAGGGAAAAGGCCGATTGCTTAGCCGACAGCCTAGAGCTTCAATGCTCTCCCAGCTCCCAGCCAACAGATCCGGTTCACCTTCAGAAGGTGGACGCTGAACTAGCCCGTAGAGCCGCCCTGCCGCCGACGGGTGATCCGCTGCCACCTACCACGTTGGAGGAGGTTCGAGGTATAGTCCGGAACCTCAAGACCAAAAAAGCTCCAGGAGCTGATGGTATCTCCAACAAGCTCCTCAAGGCCCTCCCAAACGCCCTTCTCTTGCTCTTAGTAGCAATCTTCAACGCCCTCCTTTCCAGTAGCTCCTTCCCGGACGCCTGGAAGGAGGCTCTCGTTATTGGCATCCACAAACCTGGAAAGCCTAAAAACCAGGCCTCGAGTTACCGGCCCATAAGCCTCCTCAGTTCCCTGGGGAAAGTCTATGAACACGTCATCATCGCTAGACTGAATGACTGCGTCAATTCTCTCAACATAATTCCCGACGAGTAGTTTGGTTTTCGAGCCAAACACTCTTGTACTCAGCAAGTGCACCGCCTCACGGAGCACATACTCGAGAACCTCAACCGACCCAAAGCCATCTCAATGGTGGGGGCCCTATTCTTCGATGTCGCGAAGGCATTTGACAAAGTCTGGCACAACGGCTTAATTTATAAGCTGTATGCTCAAAAGTGCCAGACAGACTTGTACACATCATACAAGACTACTTGTCAAATCGCACCTTCCGCTTCAAAGTGGAGGGGGTCCTGTCCGACAGCAGACCCATAAGGGCTGGTGTTCCGCAGGGTTCGGTTCTCTCCCCGACCCTATACTCGCTATACACCAGCGATATCCCAAAGACGGCTGGAGTGGAGTTGGCATTATTCGCCGACGACACCACGCTCTTCACCACCGATTCGAGTGAATGCATGATCTACATCCGTCTCCGGAACGCGATCAGTGTGCTAAGCCACTGGTTTAGGACCTGGAAAATTGATGTGAACCCTGAAAAAAGCCAGGCCGTACTCTTCTCTAGGAAGAGTTCTCCCCGGAAACCTTCGCGCGCAAAGCGCATAGTCCAATCGAAATTCCAAAACCAAATATCGATGTTCAATAAACCCATCCCATGGGTTAAGAAGGTGAAATACCTAGGGGTCGTTCTAGACCGTAGGTTATCCTTCGAACAGCATATTAAACATGTCAGAGACAAAGCGGCCTTCGTTTCCGGTCGACTTTACAATCTCACAAGCCATCGTAGCAAAATGTCGCTAAGACATAAATTGTTACTATATAAGTGTTCGGCCGATAATGTCCTATGCGTGTGTCGCGTTCGCGCACGCACCTAGGTCATATCTGAGAACACTCCAAGCCATCCAAAACAAGTTCATGAGGCATGCTACAAACGCACCCCAATACATGAGGAGCGCAGATCTCCATAGAGATCTCGAGATCCCCACGGTGGCGGCCTTTTTTAAAGAAATATCGTCAAGATATTTCGAAAAAATTAAGGATCACCCAAATCCGTTAGTGGCGGGTCTAGGAAACTACACCCCTTCCCCAATTATCACCCGTTTTGAAAGACGGCCAAAGCACGTCTTTATCGATGACGACGACGTCATCACAAAATCAAACAAAAGATTCGGGGCCGCGTCCCCGTAATCTCAACAACACACGAACGCAGTAGGTACACTACACACAGTTCGTAGTCAGAATCGCGGTCCCATGTTTCACGGTTCACACGAGATTGTCTCGGGTAACCGTCCGAAATACGACCCTCTCCCAACACGAGTGGCCCCCCGGGGCCTCTCACCCTCCCCTCTCCCGTATGTCGAAGGTCTTCGCTTCGTTACAGGGTTCGAGTGCGTCACGACGTTGTCTCTTTTCTTCTTTTTACCTGCGGGCCTTCGTCCTCGCAGGTCTCCTCAGATGACGCTGTAAAGGCCTCCGGGCCAACAGCACCCGTGGATGGTTTTTAGTCGGTATGTTTCTCCTTCTGAGATCCGAGTCCGACACTGTTCGTTTCGGTGGCCTCCCGGTCAGGAAACGTTCGTGCTTAAAGCATTTTCCTCCACGGTTATCAAACACTCGCGGGTGTTCATGGGCGGCGGTAATCACTTACCATCACGAGAGCCACCTGCTGGTTTGCCTCCCTATTCTATAAAAAAAAAACCTGGGGATCGAACTCGGATCTCTTGACTCGAAATTCCGACCACCCAAACACTCGGCTATCGTGACTTAAATGAATTATATAGATAACTTTACAGTTAAAAGCTCGTAAAGTCGATATTATGACGCTGTAAAAGCAGCTGCATGAATAATCTATACAAATCTATACATAATAAAATTTGATTGTGTCTGATTGTAATATTGTCATAACCATTTTTTACTACATGTATATGAATGTATACGGCACATACACCAAAATTACATTTTACATGTTTTGTCTGCCTGTCTGTCTGTTTGTTCCGGCTAATCTCTGAAATGACTGGATTAATTTTGACGATACTCATTGACAGCTAGCTAATGTTTCAAGGAGTAACATAGGCTACTTTTATTTTAGTTCATAATTATGGTTCCGCGTTGAGTGGTAAACTGCGGGCAAAGCCGCGGGGGGCAACTAGACTGTAAATATAAATATACTACGAGTGAAAGGAAGTTAATAAGACTGATTAAGAATACGCGCCATGATGTTTTAAATTTATGATAAATAAAAATACATAAAAATCTTCACGCAATTCCCATTACAGGGGTAGACAGAGGTCTAGTCTAGACAATTAGGTCTATCCTGGTTTTATCTTCAACTTGGTATAACGTGGTTTAGACATTAATCCTTCATTAGACCTTTCGTCCCACTTTTCTTCGAAGCTCACATGGGCAACGTGATAGGTGGCGAGCCTATCGCCGTCATTCGAACCTCTACCATTGAAAGTAAGGTACCACCAACTAGCCTATAGGATCGTAATATAAAAAAAAGAATATTTATTGATTTTTAAAACATGTATGTCTTCCAGGACATTGTGTTAATTAATGAGAAATTGGTAAAAAGCTCATATGGGACAACGTGACTACAACCCCTACCACTGAAAGCAAGGTCATCACCAAATAGCCTACATGATCGTGGGGTAATATACAAATTATATGATGAATATTTATTGATTTTTAAAACATTTAAGTCTTGCTGGTCTTGGTGTTAATTATTGAGAAATTGTTACAAAAATGTCTTCACATCATTCCCAATACTGGGGTAGATGGGTAGACGTCCAGGAAAATAAGTCCTTTCGACCAACCTTCCACAACTTGATAGGTAAATCGTACGTGAAGATCAAACTCAGGTCTCTTGACGACTAATATTTAAAAAAAAATAATCTTACTTCTAATAAATATCCTTCATATTTATTAGAATTTAGATGCGTAGTTACAAGTTGGAATAATTTCTAGCAGATGACGCCATCGCCCTTCAGAGTCGAACGAAAAAGAGATTTAATCTTAACTGATGCGTCTAGGACACGGTGGTTCGGAGGTGTGTCAATAAGCTAGAGGTCCAGGGTTTGAATCCCGCCCGTGCGCAATTTAATGCAATTATCACACAAGATATTCACGAATAGCTGCTATGGGTGATGAAAAATAATTACGGATTGCTTTGAAGTCTGTCTAATATAGAATAATGTCGAATTAATTAATTTCTATGATACCAATAAATAAATACATATGGACCACATCACATACATACATTACTCCAATCCCAAAGTAAGTAGCTAAAGCACTAGCTAACAAGCAAAATGTGTTATGGAATCAGAAACAACTAACATACAACAAACATGCAGACCCGAGAAAACTTAGTAAAAGTGTTTTCTACATGGACCAATCATGAATCGAACCCGGAATCAACAGAGGTCAATCCACAAACACCCAGAACCGATACAAAGTATAGCTATTGCTACATTGTCCCGTACCGTATTGTAACGTATTTACTAATTTGACCCGTCCGGGGAATCGAAACCGCGACCTCAGTTGACGACTCCAGATAAACCTGTGTATATGCTACTCGTCCACATAGGTCGTCATTGTATATTTTTAACATAAAGACATGCAAACATTATTAGAACATTATACATAATTAGAACACGCAACCACTCTGTGACCCAATTGTGTGACGTCATAGCCAGCGAGCTGGCGAGCATGACAGTGTATGATTTGCAGGAGTTTCACAGCGAGGTGGATTGCAGTTTACATCGGTACGAACTGATTTATAATAAATATCTACACGCCATTCTCAATACAGGGGTAGACAGTGATCTGGACAATTGAGACCTTTCGACTCACCTCCACCGGAGTAATTTTTGGGATAACGAGACAGGTAGTGAGCTCGTCGCCGTCTATGTCAAACCAACAATGTAAATTGTACATAAGTTTTGAAAAAAGAGGTATTCTAAATGAAGAAAATCGAAGAGGCAGACATTCAGGGCTCTACATTCTCATGGGACGGAGTTGCAGAAATAGCTATAAAGCTCTTCTAAGTAATTTATTCACGGTTCTCATTACGCCCATTAGTTTATAATAAATATATACATAGATAGATAAAACATCACATACATTGCTTTTATCCCGAAGCAAGCAGCTAAAGCACTTGTGCTATGGAATTAGAAACAACGAATGTACCTCAAACATTTGAGTGTTTGTGGTACCTTCATAACAACAACAAGCACTTGTGCCTTTGAATAATAAGCAACGAAGGTGAACAAACACCCAGACTCAATAATATCTAGAAAAGTGTTTTCCACATTGACCCGTCCGGGGAATCGAAACCGCGACCTCAGTTGACGACTCCAGATAAACCTGTGTATATGCTACTCGTCCACATAGGTCGTCATTGTATATTTTTAACATAAAGACATGCAAACATTATTAGAACATTATACATAATTAGAACACGCAACCACTCTGTGACCCAATTGTGTGACGTCATAGCCAGCGAGCTGGCGAGCATGACAGTGTATGATTTGCAGGAGTTTCACAGCGAGGTGGATTGCAGTTTACATCGGTACGAACTGATTTATAATAAATATCTACACGCCATTCTCAATACAGGGGTAGACAGAGGTCAAGTCTAGACAATTAAGTCCCTTTGACCCACCTTCCACCGAAAATATTTTCGGGACAACGTGACAGGTGGTGAGCCCGTCGCCGTCTTTATGTCCAAGCCAACGATATAATTTGTACATAGGTTTTAGAAAAACCCATTGGTACGGCTACTTGAGGATCCAACTCGGGTCTCTTGACTTGAAATTCCGACCACCCAACCACTCGGCTATCGTGACTTATTTCATTTTTGTAAAAAAAAAAAAAAATATATCTTCACGCAATTCCCAATACAGGGGTAGACAGAGGTCAAGTCTAGACAATTAAGTCCCTTTGACCCACCTTCCACCGAAAATATTTTCGGGACAACGTGACAGGTGGTGAGCCCGTCGCCGTCTTTATGTCCAAGCCAACGATATAATTTGTACATAGGTTTTAGAAAAACCCATTGGTACGGCTACTTGAGGATCCAACTCGGGTCTCTTGACTTGAAATTCCGACCACCCAACCACTCGGCTATCGTGACTTATTTCATTTTTGTAAAAAAAAAAAAAAATATATCTTCACGCAATTCCCAATACAGGGGTAGACAGAGGTCAAGTCTAGACAATTAAGTCCCTTTGACCCACCTTCCACCGAAAATATTTTCGGGACAACGTGACAGGTGGTGAGCCCGTCGCCGTCTTTATGTCCAAGCCAACGATATAATTTGTACATAGGTTTTAGAAAAACCCATTGGTACGGCTA
>JAGSMR010000251.1:0-74690 GCA_029286605.1 Sericinus montela
TGGAATTTCTGCTCAGAAGGAACTTGCCATCGAAATATTAATTAAACTTAATTTTGGTGTATTGGTTTAAGTTCTTCATATGAGAAATTCAATTTTGTTAAGTAAAAAGACTTTACAAGCGATTGATACAATTGGGTTGCAACTCCATTGTTGAATGTCGATTGAGTAATATATGAAAAATTGTGGTGCTGTGACTACTGTAAGTCATTAAATTGACCTTATGACCAGTTTATAATCCTAGATTTGTTGGCTAAGTTAAGATTAAATTTGTAAACTTTTAATACTCTTCAGTAAAAGGTGGGTTGAAAGGACATGGTGTACAGACCTCTATTTGCACCCAGAATGGTGTGAAAGTTTGGCTATTACTCATTACTTTTATTATATGCTGTGACCCACTCCTGTCTTTATGTTCAAGCCAAGAATGTAGACCATAATAGAATATAGTTTCTCTAATGTAGATCATAATAGAATAGGTCTCTTGATTGGAATTTGATCGCCCAACCACTAAACTATTGTGACTTTTTTGCATGAAGAAGGAGGCAAATGCGGTGGCATATGATAGTAGTATTAACCTCCACCGCGAACATCTGCAGATCAATACCAGAGGAATAGGATGCTTTACCGACCTTTAATTAAAGTTGCGGTCTTGTTATGACTTCTCTAAAATAAATAAATAATTTCATAATTCTTTTAAACAGTAATTTGCTTTAGTTAGTCAATATTGTACAGAAAAAATAAAGTATGGGTAATTCATAATTTTTTTGTTTCAGGTTTGTGTGATTATCAACATGATTTGGACATGATGCAGTAACTGTAAGCGATCAGCTTTTGTTAAACTTAAAAATTATTTTTCTAGTTTAGAAACAGGTAACTTAAAAATAACTTTTATTCCTAAGTGGAAAGTGTCACTTTTTAAAGAGAAATGTGACTTTAAAGACAGTGTGCATAAAGACATTTATTTTGCTAGAGGACAGAAAAATAATTAGCAAACCTCCTTATTTGAAAGTGAAGCAAAATATGAGGACTACTGATGAAAATGTTTCCAGGTATTATTACTCTTTCATTTTTTTTACAAATAATTTTTTATTGCAACAAGATAACAGTTGAACAATATAAATTTATGGAACTTATTTCGAAATATTTTTATTTTCTTAATCTAAAAAAGGAGTGAATAAAATATATAAAAATAATTTTAACCTGCATAGAACATCTAACATTTATTTTTGTTGCAATTATTCAATAATATTTATCTTACTTTGACGTAACAAAAATGGAACACCATACTATGTTCCATTTTGTTATGCAACATAACTAGTGAAAAATGAAACTTCTGCTAATCTATTGTAAAGCCCTTTGCTTATCATGTGTTTATTTTGCTAAAGTAAGTATCTATAAAATAAATGCTCACAATACAATAAATAGATTATTGAGGACTTCAGAAATTTCTAATATAACATACATACATAATATGTAATTGCAAACAGAACACTGATTAAATGATATGATTTGTATATTAGTATGAAAAATTATTTGTATGGACAAATTTGTATCCAGAAATAGTGCTGGTATATAAATAATATCACATGTTACATACCCATTTTAAAAAATTTTTTTTGTGTATTTTAACAGATTTTAATACATATACTAATATGACTTACATCTCTATTAAGTATTGAATTTTTAACATATAAAAAATATTCCTTTTAGGATGTCAGGTTAATTACGTTACAAATAATTAATGAAAGTAAACTGGAATATATGAACCGGTGTGTTTTAATATACGTCCAAGAAACTGTAAAGAGGATATTGATGATCTTTTGGTATATTTCAAAAACCACAATTTAGATATTAAACCATTTTACAGATTATTGGTAGAAGAGTATCATGAAGGTAAGCCATAGTTATACTTTTTATTTACAGAAACAAAACTATGTTGATACTTATTATGTATTAACTATAAACTACGTAATCATTGAGCCCTACTCCTCATGGCATGATACCAAGAACGCTGGCTGTATTTGCATATTGAAACATAGACTTAAACGCCAGGCGCGAAAATAACCAGCTGGCCAGCTATAATATTATGCTGCTAAAAATTACTAGACCGTCAGTAATATAACATTAATTGGTAGGGCAGAGGTTGCCAGTTAAAATCCGCCCGTGTCAGTAAAATTTTTAAATTTTATAAAAAAAAAGTCTAGTATTACTTAAATGTTTCCAAAATTTGTAGATGTAATAATTTATTAAAATGAAACCTAAATATAAAATTTGTAAAAATGGTTACATTCTTTTTTGGAAAATGTACATGTTATATAAATCGAAATCTGCCAAGGTTTGTTAATTTATTTGCATAGAATACGTTTTTACATTTTCAAATTTATTATTTCTAAGAAAATCTATTTATATAGACTGCCCTCGGTAGACGAGTGGCACATACACCAGTTTTTTTGAGGTCCCGGTTCGATTCCTGGTCGGGTCAATATAGAAAACTACTTTTTATACATTTTCTCGGGTGTCTTTCATATTCTTCAATCACTATTCCTTTTTGTAATATTAAAAACGGCTTTTAAAACTATAATACTGCGTATTATTTTTAATAAGTAAATTGGCGAAAAATATTGCAGCCATTGCATCACGCCACGTTAACAAATAAAAAATGTAACTGACAATTGACAATGAAAATGTCAATGTCAAACTACACGTGTTTATTGTCGGGCTTTTTGCTACCTGTTTAGCTGTCGTATTTCTTACAAATATGTGCGTTGTACGTTTTTATTAAAAAAAGTATCATAATTAGCCGTAATATAAATAAAATTAAAAATGTTGCGGCGACAGGCGCGTTTGCGCCGCGAGTACTTGTATAGAAAATCAGTTGAAGATAAACAAAAAAGTATACAAGCGAAAAAAGATCAGTTAAAGAGAAGCCTGGAAGAAAACATACCAATTCACGGTGATTTAAGAAAAGAAGCCCTTGCTCTGCAGAAAAGGATTGAGTTTGAAGATAAAGGTAAGCTTACATTCGGTCTTCTGTACTGTAGTTTAGTACATTTGTTATTAGTATATTTCATAAATTTGTTATTATTTTTATAACCTATAATTTGTAATAAAACTATCCGAAACTTGTATTGAAGAAATAAATTTTAAATTACTTTACATAGAGTGATGCAAGTAATGTATTTTCCTATTAATATAATAGTATTTGAAAACTAGAAACATTAATTCATCACATCCAGATCATTTGATACTTACGCCAGTTTTAGTATACTATATGTGACTGGTGCACCATTAGGATTGCCAAGGTCACCCTAACCACAATGCATATGATACGCTTGAGATAAAACCAAATCACTGTTTTGCTTGTACCACAATTCTATGCTATATTACTATTATATTTATAGGACCAGAGAGAGCAGCTGTTATTGGAGGTTTTAGTGGAGGAGCAAACACTCTTAGCTCCCAGGATGATGAGTACAGATCACGGCACAGGGTTGAGGACCCAAAGATCACTTAGTAATGTACATCTAGAGAACCAAGTGCGAGATTGAAGATGTTTGTCAAAGAGCTTAGGTAAACAACAGATTTATTTATTTTTATACAGCCTCTCATTTCTCTTTTTAATATATGTTATTACTATAAATCATTCATCAGTAACATTGCTACTACACCATTTACATTTTTAACTTGATCTCTCTTGGCTTTAGTATTGTGCGTTTTAATGCCATTGATTTTAAATTTAAAGCATATAATTTATGTTCCTTATACAAATCCGACCCGGGTCAGGGTTGGTTTTTTTTTTAATTTTTTTTTTATTTATTGGCTTTAATATTGTTTACATAAATTTGTTTAAAAAAAATTAAGAATACATTTCGCCCACTAATAACTAAAGGGAGATATAAATATTTTATTATATATAATGTGTTGTATTGATGTAAAAATAATGCCACCTTCTCTTCCCATGAGTGTCATAAGAAGTGACTAAGGGAAAAGCTTTAAAAATTATTTTGACCAAAAACAGATTGTTAATAAACATCTCCCAAAATACTAGACTAAAATTCAGCAGACTGATGATAACAGGCAGCATTGTCTAAGTGTTGATGCGGTCATCAATCCGGTAGCCATGCGTGGCGATTATCACAAATCCTCGTATGGGAGAGGCTTTTGTCTTACTGATGAACTATACAGACCACTGTGATGACAATAAAATTTTTAATTCACAAGTATTTAAATCAATTGGTTAATGTATTAACTGTCCTCCAGGTTAATCTTTCCAAACAGTCAGCGTATGAACCGTGGTGGCTATGAGATGTCACAATTGATACACGCGTGCCGCGCCAACGACGTCACGGATTTTATTGTTGTGCATGAGCACCGAGGTGTCCCTGACAGCCTGGTGAGTAACGCATTTATTCCTAATTATCTGACAGAACATATAAGTCACGATAGCCGAGTGGTTAGGTGGTTGGGTGGTTGGAATTTCGAGTCAAGAGACCCGAGTTCGATCCTCAAGTGGCCAAAACTAATGTACAAATTATATCGTTGGCTTGGATATAAAGACGACAGGCTCTACCTGTCACGTTGTCCCGAAAATATCTTCGGTGGAAGGTGGGTCGAAGGGACTTAAATGTCTAGACTAGACCTCTGTTTACCCCTGTATTGGGAATTGCGTGAAGATATTTTATTTTTTTTTATCTCACAGAACAAATATTTGTTTTGACAAAGTATAATTACTCCAGAGTACTTGAACATTTTATGTGTACCTATAGAAAAAAATATCAAATAAATAAATAAATATCTTCACGCATTTCCCAATACAGGGGTAGACAGAGGTCAAGTCTAGACAATTAAGTCCCTTGACCCACCTTCCACCGAAGATATTTTCAGGACAACGTGTTCAGGTAGTGACCGTCGCCCTTATGTCAAGCCAACGATGAAATTCGTACATAAGTTTTGAAAAACTCAGTGGTACTGCCACCTGGGGATCGAACTCGGGTCTCTCGACTCGAAATTCCGAGCACCCAACAACTCGGCTATCGTGACTTTCCCGTGACGTGAAAAAAATATCATTATGCCATTCCCAATACTGGGGCTGATAGCAGTCTAGACAACTGAGTCCTTACATCCCAACTAGAATTGAATTGAACTAAATACATTTATGGGAAAAACTTAACTAGTGGTGAGTCTGTCACCAACTTTATGTCCATGTCTTCGATATATGATACAACAATCAAGTGGTTGGGTGATCTTGGTATCATATCAATAGGTTTTCACGAAATACGTACGTGTCATATTGTTGACATGGTCTAGTTAATCATTTAATATGTGAATATGTATATTTGCAGGTAATATGCCACCTTCCGTACGGTCCAACAGCATCCTTCACACTCTCGGGCGTTGTGATGCGCCACATTGTCCCAGGTATTGGGCCGATGAAACAATACCCACTGATATTCCATAACTTCCGGCAGTTTAGGTGAGTTGTTAAATTTTAAATTCATATAGTTACAGTAGCCAAGTGGTTGGGTGATTGGAGTTCGATCCCCAGGTGGCTGTCTCGTATCAATGGCTTTTTTTTAAAACTTATGTATTAGGTCAAGAATACTTGGATAGTAGAGATGTGCATTTAGGAAGAAAATGATGAAGTTGAAAGAAGCTAAAGAGGTATGTAAGAGGTGGTGATCTGACTTCTCTGGCTACGTCGTCAGGGACTGTTCGTGAAGATAAATATATAAATGTATAAAATGTGCAATTTATATAGTTGGTATGACAATGAAGAGTACGAAAAAAGTCTTCTGTGAAAGGTGGATTTTTTTTTATGGAAAAGGGAGGCAAACGAGCAGGTGGCTCACGTCATGGTATCATTTGACATTGAGATAGCGACAGGCTCACCACCTGTCACGTTGTCCCGAAAATATCTTCGGTGCAAGGTAGGCCTTAGGGACTTAATTGTCTGGACTCGACCTCTGTCTACCCCTGTATTGGGAATTGCGTGAAGATATTTTATTTATTTGATAAATGTCTGTGCCAGAAACCTTTAAGCAAAACCTTTACAAAATACTGTACTCTAACTCTAAGTCACTTATGGCTTAAATAAATGACTGATTTAAGTTAACTGATTTAAGTTACCGTTACAGGTTTAAGAACAATGAACATTCTGAAGTACCTGTTCCCCGTACCTAAACCGGACTCGAAGCGTGTCATAACATTTGCCAATAATGATGATTATATTTGCTTCAGACAGCACACATACAAAAGGTAAATGTTTCTCTTTATATGATAAAATTTATTTAGTCAACAGCCAAAACTTAAAGGTATAGTGGTAAAACAATGTATAAAAAGTATAGATATTGTACCAATGTAGATATTAGTTTGTGCATGATCGTAAATCTCTTTACCAATTGTTTTGTTTGATTTTAAAATTTTATACTTCATTGTTCATTTACACTTTATGAAATTTATTATATCTAAAATTCTACTTCCATAAGTTTGTGCCCTGAAAATTAGAAACCTCTGTATGCCTAAACCCTTATTTATGAATTTCTTTATATATAACTAATATTTGCATTCATTTATAAAATTTAAGATATTTCATGGTGAAATGTATGAAAGATACCTTTTTCCGTTTATTTAGTTTATTACCAGTATCTAAATATTTAAAACACACATCATACCAGACTAAAGAATAAGTGGACCTGATCTTACTACATGGATTGTAGTAGAGTGGGATTGCACAATACATTTGAGCTCAACAAACTTATCAGGTTTTGAATGCTTCTAGCATCTGCATATAAACGCTTTAGAGATTTCTTACTTGTAATTACATTGGAGAAGCTACTAGTTACTAGGTGTCGTCCTACTACTACTGTATTTCACTAGATGATGAAATTTAAAATTCCGTTTCATCACATTCGTTAAAAATCACGATAGACGACGAGTGGTAGGGTGATCGGAATTTCGAGTCCGGGGAACCGATTCGTTAGCTTCCATGAGCTCGTACCAATGGGTTTTCAAAACTTATGTACTAATTATATCGTTGGCTTGGACATGAAGACGGCGACGGCTCACCACCTGTCACGTTGTCCCGAAAATATCTTCGGTGGAAGGTGGGTCAAATTGACTTAGATGTCTAGACTAGACCTCTGTCTACCCCTGTATTGGGAATTGTGTGAAGATATTTATTATTATTATTATTATTACATTTTTATAATATATATATATATACTGTGTATAAAATTTTTGACAACATTGATAGAGATTAAATAAAGTAAAATTAAAAAAAAATAATCTTCCAAAATGAGACTGGATTAGAGAGAAGATATTATAAAGACCATTAACGAAAGAAACACTTTATAGCACAAGTACAATATGAAACCTAATGATAGAGAACTTAAAGAGATGTATATGAAAGTAAGAAAAACCGTAGCACAATCCATTCGACGAACAAAATCTTTATACTACTACAAACTTCACAGATTCCCATAATAAGCTAAACAAATTATGGTCACTAATTAAAGATCTTTGCTACAATGTTAAAAATGAAACTTCTTAGATTGCCAAGCTACAAACAAATACAGAAACGACTACTGATACGCAAAAAATATGCGAATACCTCAAATGATTTTTTTTCATCTATTGGCGAGACCTTAGCCAAAGCGATATCTACTATTGTTCTGTGCTAAAAGTGAATGTGCAGGAATTATCGGAACTCATGCCAACAACCCATAATTTTTACACACCTTACACAGCCACAGGTATATATGGTATCTGTACTGAAATCATCATATGTGCACATTGAAAATCTTACTAAGTGTATAAACATATGTATTAAAATTAGGTAAATTCCCTAATAATCTAAAACGCGCTAAAGTTATTTCAATATATAAATCTGGAACTAAATCAAATGTCGCGAATTATCAGCCAATATCTGTTCTACCAGTCATATCAAAAAAATTTTCAAATATTTTAAACAATCATCTTGAAAAGTTCTTAAATACAAGCGAAATCCTTTCTAATAGTCAATATGGCTTTAGATCAAAATCTAATACATTAGCTGCCACAATAGATCTTGTAATTAAAATAAAATTTAATATAGATAAAAAATCCATAGCTTCTGGAGTATTTACAGACGTAGAAAAGGCTTTTGATACCATAAGTCCTGAAATTCTTTTGACAAAACTAAGCGAAATAGGTGTAAATGCTTTCAGCTCACAACATGTTTAAGTCCTATCTTTCAAATCGTAGTAGATAATAAAAATCGGCCATCACCAGAGTCAGCCAATTCAATTACGGCGTCCCACAGGGATCAATACTAGGGCCTCTGTTATTCCTAATCTATATTAATGGCATATACTAGTCAAGCCTTAAACGTAACCATGCTGATGTTACTTGTTTATTTTACTTTAAAATAACGGTTTTAAAATCGAATTATAAATAACGGTTGAGCAAAAAACTCAAAATATATGATAATAATAATAATATGAGAATATATAAACATAAAACATTCAAACATCACAACATTCAACAAACAACAAACGATTTTCGGATTTTATCGCGTTTTTAATTAGTTTTTACAAACTATTTTTATTTCCCGACGTTTCGGATGCTTTACAGCAACCGTGGTCACGGAAAAAACTAATTAAAAACGCGATAAAATCCGAAAATCATTTTATTTTAAATGTGCAGTATTCGCGTAAATACAAGAAATCATTATCACTTATATAATTTTGTGTAATTGAGTATATTTAAATATAAAATATATGCTGAGTTGAAACCGATCTATGACGACAAGAGCTTACATATTTCATGTCAATTTTGTTTTGTTGCTATTTCAAATTTGAGTGTTTTCTTTTGTTCAGGCCGGCAAAGAAATCGATCTATCGGAGATCGGGCCCCGCTTCCAAATGAAGCTGTACGAGATCAGGCTGGGCACGCTGGAGGCTCTGGACGCAGCCGACACAGGTGGGCGCTCCGCCCCTACATGAACACGGCCGCCAAGCGCCGCTTCCTCAGCGACGAGGACGGCTGGCGGGAAGAATAAAATGTTTTTGTTGCGTGTGTTTTTATTTTAACGTAAACCCTTGCCACTGATAATTTCTCCGTACCAGGTGGCGAGTTGAAAGGGCTCAATTGTTTCGACATTTGTCTACTCCAGTATTGGTATTGGCGGGAAGATTTTTTTATATATTTTCAATGTACTTTCAAATCTGGTTATGAAGAAGCGGCAATGGTTTGCTTGTTTGGGGCAGGACACATGATGTTGCAGGTTCGGGCCCGCCATTCGACTATTGTCGTGAACTACTCCGTATAAGTTTTGCAGCTTAGTTGGAGTGGTTAACAGGTATACTAGTAATGTAATTTGAATTGCTAGTATTTACAAAAAATTTACATCAAAGACACGAGTATACGCACTTATATTCATCATAACAATATTTGCCTCTGGCAGAGTTCGAATCAACCTTTAAACCTTAAAGGCATTGACAAAAACTAGGTTGTGAGGTCTCGTCGTCTACGCATTAAATATAAGAATATATTAAGCTTTCGTAAATTCCCAATCCTTTAATAAAATATAAGACCATCGTACTAACTGTAATCAAAAGGTAAAAAATTAATCAAAGGGAGTTAAAACAAATAATAAAAGCAAAACCCAACAAAAGTGAAACTTCACTATCAAATACCACCGACAATATAAAATAATATGTATTCAATCTCATCCTATGCATTTGTATAGGAGAGAATGAGATAGAATACATGACATGATAGAAACAAACATACAACATATTTATATGTTTAACAAACATATTTATATGTTTGTTTCTTTTCGTTACGCATTTTCGTTTCATTGAGTTTCAATTAGTAACGATTCTAAAGTACTTCAAAACGTGAACATTCCACACGCAGTAGAAGTGTGTAATATTAATGAAAGAGGATAGTGGTTCATAATCTGAGAAACGAGATAATTCAAAGAGAGAAAGAGAAATAGTATCTATGTAGATTGTAAAGGAATTGTATCCGCGACTGGTCGTGGCCGCTTGTGATATTAGGGACGGTTTTTCCCACTCAACAGTTAGGTCTGACCATTAAATGTAAATACAGCCAGCGTTCTTGGTACCACGTCAAGAGGAGTAGGGCTCTACGATTGTGTAGTTAGAAAGTATTGTAAATGTAAACGTCATTTTGTTTCTGTAAATAAATCATTGAAGAAAAGAGAAGTAATTATACTTCTCTTTTCGTACATTAATACATAATAGACATGCCCTCAATGACAGAGCTCGCCATTGCGTATCACCCGATCGGGCAGTCGACGAGTTGCTCAACTCGTCCGTGATTAGTATTCCGCAGTGTTGCCAACCCGAAATTGTCAAGGCTATTACAAGTTGGTGATTCCAAAAAAAAAAAATATTTGAACAATAAACGGAATTCACCCAATTCCCCAATACAGGGGTGAATAAAGGTCTAGTCTAGACAATTAAGACCCTGCGACCCACGTTCCACCGAAGATATTTTCGGGAAAACGATGACGGTGGTGGTGAGCTCACCACCTGCTAACGATGGAATTCGTACGTAAGTTTTTAGAAAACCCATTGGTACGAGCCTGCCACCTGGGGATAGAACTTGGGTCTCTTGACTCGGACTCCTATATATATTTATTATCATTTTCCATATTTCTTTTATCGATTATATGTTATTCGATTCATAATTCGGAATTCTGTTACTTGTTTTTATGTTTAATTTTAATATTGTCAGACATGCCTGTACCAGAATTTCTGCAAGAACCACTTACACTATACGAAATCGCCGAACAGTATTGGGACCTCAAAGCGTACCCTACGCAATATGTTTTCTCTCTTCTTGCGTTAGTTTCTGAGGATAAATTGGAAAGAGAGAAATGTATAGAGCTCAGTTCAGCTGAGGGACAAGAAGACTGGTTGAATTATTGCAGACGCCCGCGTAGAACAATACTAGAAGTAAGTTATAAAGACGACAATAATATTTATGAACTTACTTACTGAACTTATTTACTGACTACCACTGAAATTGTAAAATCCTTCTTAAATAAAAGGATTTTCGAATTTTATCGCGTTTTTATTAGTTTTTACTTCCTACGTTTCCGATGCTTTGCAGCATCCGTGGTAACGGAGGGGATTCAGGCGCAATCGGGAAGTGAAAATAGTTTCTTAAAACTAATAAAAGACGCGATAAAATCAGAAAATAGTTTCATTTAAGATGCGTAGCATTCGCGTAAATACAAGAAATTGTAAAGTCCTTTTCCAAAACCAAATAAAGAATTCTAATATCATACCAGGTCCTCCATGACTTCCACAAATCGACTTCGAAGTTAACAATCGAGATACTGTTCGAATTGTTCTCCACGATAAACCGCGTTCCTTCTCCATCGCGAGCAGTGCCATTCCCACTGCTGGGCTGGCGCTGGACCTCCTAGTGGCCGTCGTCAATTATAACACGAAACTTAAGAAACCGCGCCTGGGATTGGCCTCGAATTGGCTGAAGGGCTTGAGTGTCGGTGACGATGTCTACGGATGGATTAAGAAGGGCACTTTTAAGTTTCCTATCGACGAGGTGAGATGGTTACTTCTTCTTCATTATAGTCTATCCAGAACATACATGGCGACGGGCTGTCACGTTGTCCCGAAAATATCTTCGGTGGAAAGTGGGTCAAATGGACTTAATTGTCTAGACTAGACCTCTGTCTACCCCTGTATTGGGAATTGTGTGAAGTTATTATATTATATATAAAACATAGATACTGTATGAAACCATTACTACTAGGCATGCGAATGGCTCGGCTCAACCGGAGTTAAAATTCACGCCAATTCCAATGCTGTGGTGGACAGAGGTCTGGAACAATTAAGTAATACGATATTCTTACACTAAAGAATTTTTTTGGTACAACGTGGCAGGTGGTGAGCTAGTCGCCATCTTTATGTCCATGCCAACGATTAACCGTATTTGAAATACCCCATTGGTACGAACCTATCTGAGGATCGAACTCTGAACTCACGACTCTAATTCCGATCACCTAACCACTCGTCTATTGTGATTCGACCAAAGCTGGCTCACGGCATCGCAGATTACCGGCATAAAGTAGAACATCTTGTGCTTTTGTGAGTGAAGTATCCGGAGGCTCGGTATCTCTATCCATCTTCTTCTCTACAGGTCTATCAAGAGTCTACTACTGAATATAGACCTTCCCCTACAATTTGCCACAAAAAACGGTCCCCGGACACCTATATACATCGCCTCCCCGCAGCATTTAGCAAGTAGTTTTGTGGTGCGTTTGCCTAAACAAGGTTGCCACTAGAGAACCAATTTTTTCCCAACGGTTATCAGAACGTGGTCGGACCATTGTCACTTCAGCGCGCTAATCGTATATTGCGACGTCATAACACTGTTAAGACGTCAATGAGTGACTATGATTCAGTTCCTGGAGCCAGTGTTATTAAATTTTTTGAAAGTATATTTAATTTACTTTCCGTGGATTGTAAGAGGCGACATTAAAATTTCGAATTAAAATTCGAAAATCCTTTTATTTAAGAAGGATTTTACAATTTCAGTGGTAGTCAGTAAATAAGTTCAGTAAGTAAGTTCATAAATATTATTGTCGTCTTTATAACTTACTTCTAGTATTGTTCTACGCGGGCGTCTGCAATAATTCAACCAGTCTTCTTGTCCTCAGCTGAACTGAGCTCTATACATTTCTCTCTTTCCAATTTATCCTCAGAAACTAACGCAAGAAGAGAGAAAACATATTGCGTAGGGTACGCTTTGAGGTCCCAATACTGTTCGGCGATTTCGTATAGTGTAAGTGGTTCTTGCAGAAATTCTGGTACAGGCATGTCTGACAATATTAAAATTAAACATAAAAACAAGTAACAGAATTCCGAATTATGAATCGAATAACATATAATCGATAAAAAGAAATATGGAAAATGATAATAAATATATATAGGAGTCCGAGTCAAGAGACCCAAGTTCTATCCCAGGTGGCAGGCTCGTACCAATGGGTTTTCAAAAACTTACGTACGAATTTATCAGTTAGTGCAGGTGGTGAGCCCGGTCACCACTCCACGGCCATTTTCCTGAAAATATCTTCGGTGGAAAGTGGTCAAATGGACTTAATTGTCTAGACTGAGTCTCTAATCTACAAACTGAGAACCTCTGACCATATATTATATATAAAAACATAGATACTGTATGAAACCATTACTACTAGGCATGCGAATGGCTCGGCTCAACCGGAGTTAAAATTCACGCCAATTCCAATGCTGTGGTGGACAGGGTCTGGAACAATTAAGTATTAAAATATTCTTACACTAAAAAGAATTTTTTGGTACAACGTGGCGGGTGGTGAGCTAGTCGCCATCTTTATGTCCATGCCAACGATATAATTCGTACATAAGTTTGCCACCTGGGGATCAAACTCTGGTCTCTTGACTCGAAATCCCGAGCACCCAACCACTCGACATTTGACCATTCATCAATAGATTATTCGTGATATCGTACAGGGTCTCTAGTAATCGATCTAATCGAATGGTAACAGAAATAAGCGAAGCCATATAGATGAACAAGTATTAAATTCTTCTTCGACTGATATAATAATAATATTTATGCCTTCTTAAATCAAAATATCATTAAAATTTAAGTATTTAATAATATGGAATGACGACGGAATAGTAGGTTAATGTTTAAAATTTACAATTCAGTTTATCAAGTTATATTGTGTAAGATTTGTACGCCGTAATAATGTGATATGCTCCAATATGAATTTGTATCAACCTGTACACTCACATAGCCTGTCCCCGGCTTCGTGCCCAAGCCAACGGTACAATCTATATATACATCTATACATGTAAATGTAATTGGAGTGTCTGTCTGTAATATTGAAATGACCGTTTTTACTACATGTATATGAATATATTTAATAACATTTTATACAAGTTTTGTCTTCTGTCAGTTTCTCTGTATGTCTGTTTGTTCCGGCTAATCTCTGAAAAGGCTGTACTGATTGGTCCTGGGACCGGGTTGGCGCCATTCCGAAGTCTCCTCCAGGAGAGAATTGCACAGAATGTAGCGTCGTGCGCACCTTCCATTTATTCTTCGGTTGTCGATACGCGAACAAGGATTTTCATTGCAAGGTAGAATTGGAGAAGATGGTGAAGATGAAAAGCTTACGTTATATTGCGCTTTCTCGCGTGACCAGGAAAATAAGATGTAATGTAAGATATGTTGAAGTTTTAATACACTTGGGTATGGTAAACAAGACCAAATGATATAACATTTGAAATGTAGATTGAAAGGGCTACTCTATCCTTTTGACTCCATTCCATTTTTAATCTAGATACGTGCAACACAAAATATCCGAACACAAGAACGAACTGTGGAATCTTGTGAAGCAAGATGGCGCTTACATATTTATATCGGGCAACGCCAAGAACATGCCGGACAACGTGCGGGAGGCGTTCGTGGAAGATGTTTTCAGTGGCGTCGGTGGGTTGCCTCTAGAACATTCCACGGACCTACTGCGTCAAATGGAACGGACAGGGAGGTTACAAGTGGAGACTTGGTGATATTTTTCGCGAGCGCTAAGCCTTTCAGTTTTTTCAAAGGCGTTGTATTTGTTAATTATAGACAATCTTTTTTACATTACTAAATCTATTTAAGTTTTGTTTTATTTTACCTACTTGACGAGATAATTTCATATCAAATATGAGAATGAACACAAGTATTATCTAAGCAACAAATTATATAGGCAATGTGTATATAAATAGGCAATGGTAAAAAGTGCAGGTTGTGATTTATTTTAATATATTAGTGGCAATTTTATGTTATTTAATTTGTAAGATTAAATAAAATTACAACAACATCTGAATATTTTTAATTGATCCTCTTTTCCTTGACTCGACGGCATAACGGCCTATTGAAGTCCATTACAGGACATGGCCTCACTTATATTGGCAAGCGGATTGATGATCACAATACCAGACACCCTTTTTCCATATTTATTTAGGGGCTTTTATCCTATTTGAATATACCTGCCACGTGACATTCAGTTTTTATTAATGAATGTTGATTTCAAACTTTATGTCAGGGTATGATGCCTGATATAAAGGTTTTAATCAACATTCATTAATTAAAACTGAATGTCACGATCGAGAGATTGAGTCATTAATGCTGCATGACCATGGCAGATATGCTTTTCGCTGCTTCAGAGCTTGGTTCAGCTAATATCGCCTGAACTCCTTCAACGTTCCCTCTATTTAAGTTATGTGTTTGCATTAATGATCCTCTCTCTCTCTCGTGTTTTACACATTGCACAAGTATGTGTTGTACATCTTCCACTAAACCACATACGTCACAATTGGGAGAACTGATTTTCCTCATCAGGTAAGCAAATTTATTTGAAGGAAGTGTCCCGAACGTAAACTGTTTGCCGTAACAATAAATGGCCTACTCATTTTGGTTTCTATAAACCAAGAAAAAGCTTTCTCTTAGTCGCCACTTACATCACCCCGGGAGAATGGGTGTGGAAAATTATTACAGCATAACCTCACGGCCGGCAATGTAATAAATTAAAAATTGTTGTATCTTTTTCATTAAGTATGTTATGAGGGCTGAAGTATGTTCGTTCTTGAGAGTTGTACCTTTATTCATTCATTCTATGTGGCTATCGATGAGTATTTGTAATAAAATTGTAACGCTTGATACAAACCAATATTACATCAGACATTCCCAATACAAGGTTAGACAGAGGTCTAGACAATTAAGTCGTTTCGACCCACTTTCCACCAAAGACACATTTGGGACAACGTGACAGGAGAGCTCGTCGCCGTCCATTATGTCCAAGCCAACAATATAAATCGTACGTAAGTTTTGAAAACTTATAGGTACGAGTGCCCTGGGGATCGACTTCCGATCACACTACCACTCGGTTATCGTAACAGTTTTGCTAGTAAGTAAATATAGGTTTAATACTAAGTAAATATATGTGTATATAAATAGGCAATGGTAAAAAGTGCAGGTTGTGATTTATTTTAATATATTAGTGGCAATTTTATGTTATTTAATTTGTAAGATTAAATAAAATTACAACAACATCTGAATATTTTAATTGATCCTCTTTTCCTTGACTCGACGGCATAACGGCCTATTGAAGTCCATTACAGGACATGGCCTCACTTATATTGGCAAGCGGATTGATGATCACAATACCAGACACCCTTTTTTCCATATTTATTTAGGGGCTTTTATCCTATTTGAATATGCCTGCCACGTGACATTCAGTTTTTATTAATGAATGTTGATTTCAAACTTTATGTCAGGGTATGATGCCTGATATAAAGGTTTTAATCAACATTCATTAATTAAAACTGAATGTCACGATCGAGAGTTTGAGTCATTAATGCTGCATGACCATGGCAGATATGCTTTTCGCTGCTTCAGAGCTTGGTTCAGCTAATATCGCCTGA
Organism: Sericinus montela; assembly: GCA_029286605.1. Classification (NCBI taxonomy): domain Eukaryota; kingdom Metazoa; phylum Arthropoda; class Insecta; order Lepidoptera; family Papilionidae; genus Sericinus; species Sericinus montela. Next base: position 16,482 of record JAGSMR010000251.1, read on the forward strand.
ACTCCTTCAACGTTCCCTCTATTTAAGTTATGTGTTTGCATTAATGATCCCCTCTCTCTCTCTCTCTCTCTCGTGTTTTACACATTGCACAAGTATGTGTTGTACATCTTCCACTAAACCACATACGTCACAATTGGGAGAACTGATTTTCCTCATCAGGTAAGCAAATTTATTTGAAGGAAGTGTCCCGAACGTAAACTGTTTGCCGTAACAATAAATGGCCTACTCATTTTGGTTTCTATAAACCAAGAAAAAGCTTTCTCTTAGTCGCCACTTACATCACCCCCGGGAGAATGGGTGTGGAAAATTATTACGGCATAACCTCACGGCCGGCAATGTACACATATTAAAAATTGTTGCATCTTTTTTCATAAAGTATGTTATGAGGGCTGAAGTATGTTCGTTCTTGAGAGTTGTACCTTTATTCATTCATTCTATGTGGCTATCGATGAGTATTTGTAATAAAATTGTAACGCTTGATACAAACCAATATTACATCAGACATTCCCAATACAAGGTTAGACAGAGGTCTAGACAATTAAGTCGTTTCGACCCACTTTCCACCAAAGACACATTTGGGACAACGTGTCAGGTGAGCTTGTCGCCGTCCATTATGTCCAAGCCAACAATATAAATCGTACGTAAGTTTTGAAAACTTATAGGTACGAGTGCCCTGGGGATCGACTTCCGATCACACTACCACTCGGTTATCGTAACAGTTTTGCTAGTAAGTAAATATAGGTTTAATACTAAGTAAATATATGTGTATAAGAGACTCTTATCTTCTATTAGTTGGTATGTAAATAGAAATCAAATTTTATTGAAATTCTAACCTGTAAAATTTAATTAATTTTGTTTAATATAATATGGTGTTGGGCACATTGAAACGTTACGGGGTGCCTCCTTAGTATAATTTCTTTACTAAATCTGTTCAACTTATTCGTTGGGAAACATAAAACCATTCGAAGTCGAAAAAAAAAAACAATTTCTTAACCAATCTATAACGCCTTTAGAATATAGATGCCTTTAGAAGGGTATCTTGACACAGCAGCACAATAAGTGGTCACCGCAGCAATAAATACATTTCAATTTGAATAGAAATGAAACACAGAAATAGTGTGAACGTTTTATTCAAAGCCCCATAGAGCCTTGTGGAGGTATACGGAGGGTTCGAATGAAACACAGAACTACTTACACAAAAACATACACATCGATATGTTTTTGTGTAAGCGGTACGGGCTATGTATGGGTCAAACAGGCAGCCCCATAGAACCCTGGGACATACCGAGGGTTCAAATGAAACACAGAAATAGTGTGAACGTTTTATTCAAAGCCCCATAGAGCCTTGTGGAGGTATACGGAGGGTTCGAATGAAACACAGAAATAGTGTGAACGTTTTATTCAAAGCCCCATAGAGCCTTGTGGAGGTATACGGAGGGTTCGAATGAAACACAGAACTACTTACACAAAAACATACACATCGATATGTTTTGTGTAAGCGGTACGGGCTATGTATGGGTCAAACAGGCAGCCCCATAGAACCCTGGGACATACCGAGGGTTCAAATGAAACACAGAAATAGTGTGAACGTTTTATTCAAAGCCCCATAGAGCCTTGTGGAGGTATACGGAGGGTTCGAATGAAACACAGAAATAGTGTGAACGTTTTATTCAAAGCCCCATAGAGCCTTGTGGAGGTATACGGAGGGTTCGAATGAAACACAGAACTACTTACACAAAAACATACACATCGATATGTTTTGTGTAAGCGGTACGGGCTATGTATGGGTCAAACAGGCAGCCCCATAGAACCCTGGGACATACCGAGGGTTCAAATGAAACACAGAAATAGTGTGAACGTTTTATTCAAAGCCCCATAGAGCCTTGTGGAGGTATACGGAGGGTTCGAATGAAACACAGAAATAGTGTGAACGTTTTATTCAAAGCCCCATAGAGCCTTGTGGAGGTATACGGAGGGTTCGAATGAAACACAGAAATAGTGTGAACGTTTTATTCAAAGCCCCATAGAGCCTTGTGGAGGTATACGGAGGGTTCGAATGAAACACAGCGTCAGGCGGCCGGCAGCCCCCACAGCTTGAGGTTGCCGGCGTCGCGCTTGCGGTCGGGCGGCTCCTTGTCCTCGCAGGCGAAGGCCAGCAGGTAGCGCGCCGGGTGCCACGCCACCGTGAACGTGGCCGCCGCCACCGGGACCTCCGCCACCTTCGCGCCTGCGCAGTCGGCGCGGTTACTGTCACCCTTACCCACCGCGGCGCTTGCGCCAACGGCCAATTACACCGAGTTGTATAATAATAATCAATAATAAATAAATTAATACATATATAGATAGGGACAACATCACATACATTGCTCCGATCCCAATGTAATATGCTAAAGCACTTGAGGTATGGGAATCAAAAACAACGAAGGCACCACAAATACCCAGACCCGAGAAATTGTACAAAAGTGGTTTTCTACATTGACCCGACCGGGAACCCGGGACCTCGAGATGACGACACCTTGAAAACCAATGTTTCGCCTCTCGTCCACGGAGATCATCAAATAATATTTGCATACATTACATAACCGCCTGTTGAAATCCACTGCAGGACATAGGCCTCTGCCAAAGGGAGGATTCGCCATAATCGCCTCGCTTGGCAGGCGGATTGGCGATCAGGAATGGCAATATTCTCACGTCCTTACCACACGGCGTAATTATATAATAATAATAATCAATAATAAATAAATTAATACATATATAGATAGGGACAACATCACATACATTGCTCCGATCCCAATGTAATATGCTAAAGCACTTGAGGTATGGGAATCAAAAACAACGAAGGCACCACAAATACCCAGACCCGAGAAATTGTACAAAAGTGGTTTTCTACATTGACCCGACCGGGAACCCGGGACCTCGAGATGACGACACCTTGAAAACCAATGTTTCGCCTCTCGTCCACGGAGATCATCAAATAATATTTGCATACATTACATAACCGCCTGTTGAAATCCACTGCAGGACATAGGCCTCTGCCAAAGGGAGGATTCGCCATAATCGCCTCGCTTGGCAGGCGGATTGGCGATCAGGGAATGGCAATATTCTCACGTCCTTACCACACGGCGTAATTATATAATAATAATATTTATGCCTTCTTAAATCAAAATATCATTAAAATTTAAGTATTTAATAATATGGAATGACGACGGAATAGTAGGTTAATGTTTAAAATTTACAATTCAGTTTATCAAGTTATATTGTGTAAGATTTGTACGCCGTAATAATGTGATATGCTCCAATATGAATTTGTATCAACCTGTACACTCACATAGCCTGTCCCCGGCTTCGTGCCCAAGCCAACGGTACAATCTATATATACATCTATACATGTAAATGTAATTGAGTGTCTGTCTGTAATATTGAAATGACCGTTTTACTACATGTATATGAATATATTTAATAACATTTTATACAAGTTTTGTCTTCTGTCAGTTTCTCTGTATGTCTGTTTGTTCCGGCTAATCTCTGAAAAGGCTGTACTGATTTTTACAGAACCTTCACTGACAGATAGCTAATGTTATAAGGAGTAACATAGGCTTTTTTTAATTTGTATTTTGGAAAAAATATATCGTCACGCAATTCCCTATACAGGGGTAGACAGAGGTCTAGTCTAGACCATTAATTCCCTTCGAATCGCCTTCCACCGAAGATATTTTCGGTACCACGTGACAGGTGGTGAGCCCGTCGCCGTCTCTAGGTCCAAGCCATCGATATAATTCGTACATAAGTTTGCCACCTGGGGATCAAACTCTGGTCTCTTGACTCGAAATCCCGAGCACCCAACCACTCGACATTTGACTGTTCGTCAATAGATTATTTGTGATATCGTACAGGATCTCTAGTAATCGATCTAATCGAATGGTAACAGAAATAAGCGAAGCCATATAGATGAACAAGTATTAAATTCTTCTTCGACTGATATAATAATAATAACTTTATTGGTAATAAACATAGTACATTAAATGTTCACATAAGAAAAACATATAACAAAATTAAGGTTAAAAATAGTGAGGGTGACGTTCTGTTCTCCTAGCTAGGCTATGTAATAGTCTGTATTAAGGAGCTACAGTTCCCTGCCCCTTATAGTATGTATAAAATTGTTTCTTTTGCGTTAGTACTACAGTTTAAAATCTAACAAAGAACATAGAGAGTGCAAATCGATAAAAATGTTTATTTAGTTGGTATTTAAAATAAGGTCTACTTATGTGTCACATGAGTGGTTAAGGTGTTTATATGTTTGGAGTTTGTGAACGTGTGCGACTGACTACGTTTAGATGTATGCGTGTATCAAATAGTGTATTTAAGATGTCACTTTTGGAAGTGTCTGGTTTTATGTGATTGTTAATAAGTATTGTTCTGTTATTGTTATGTTATTTCGTATGTTTTGCTGAGAAGGAAAGTGTGTATAGCTTTTTGCTTTTAAAGTAACACATATCATAAATTTTAGTGTCGTGGTTGATTTTATTATAAAGAAAGGACCGATGTGCGTAAAAATCTTTTTCAAAGTTGGAGTTAACTATCGGAATACTGCAGATTTTATCCTTCCTACGTTTAGTTAATTTAATGTATATGGTATTACGGTGTTGTAACATTACTGTATGTAAAATGAATAATTGTCTTACATTAAGTACATGTTGAATAAGATGTAATGTAAGATATGTTGAAGTTTTAATACACTTGGGTATGGTAAACAAGACCAAATGATATAACATTTGAAATGTAGATTGAAAGGGCTACTCTATCCTTTTGACTCCATTCCATTTTTTAATCTAGATACGTGCAACACAAAATATCCGAACACAAGAACGAACTGTGGAATCTTGTGAAGCAAGATGGCGCTTACATATTTATATCGGGCAACGCCAAGAACATGCCGGACAACGTGCGGGAGGCGTTCGTGGAAGATGTTTTCAGTGGCGTCGGTGGGTTGCCTCTAGAACATTCCACGGACCTACTGCGTCAAATGGAACGGACAGGGAGGTTACAAGTGGAGACTTGGTGATATTTTTCGCGAGCGCTAAGCCTTTCAGTTTTTCAAAGGCGTTGTATTTGTTAATTATAGACAATCTTTTTTACATTACTAAATCTATTTAAGTTTTGTTTTTATTTTACCTACTTGACGAGATAATTTCATATCAAATATGAGAATGAACACAAGTATTATCTAAGCAACAAATTATATAGGCAATGTGTATATAAATAGGCAATGGTAAAAAGTGCAGGTTGTGATTTATTTTAATATATTAGTGGCAATTTTATGTTATTTAATTTGTAAGATTAAATAAAATTACAACAACATCTGAATATTTTAATTGATCCTCTTTTCCTTGACTCGACGGCATAACGGCCTATTGAAGTCCATTACAGGACATGGCCTCACTTATATTGGCAAGCGGATTGATGATCACAATACCAGACACCCTTTTTTCCATATTTATTTAGGGGCTTTTATCCTATTTGAATATGCCTGCCACGTGACATTCAGTTTTTATTAATGAATGTTGATTTCAAACTTTATGTCAGGGTATGATGCCTGATATAAAGGTTTTAATCAACATTCATTAATTAAAACTGAATGTCACGATCGAGAGTTTGAGTCATTAATGCTGCATGACCATGGCAGATATGCTTTTCGCTGCTTCAGAGCTTGGTTCAGCTAATATCGCCTGAACTCCTTCAACGTTCCCTCTATTTAAGTTATGTGTTTGCATTAATGATCCCCTCTCTCTCTCTCTCGTGTTTTACACATTGCACAAGTATGTGTTGTACATCTTCCACTAAACCACATACGTCACAATTGGGAGAACTGATTTTCCTCATCAGGTAAGCAAATTTATTTGAAGGAAGTGTCCCGAACGTAAACTGTTTGCCGTAACAATAAATGGCCTACTCATTTTGGTTTCTATAAACCAAGAAAAAGCTTTCTCTTAGTCGCCACTTACATCACCCCGGGAGAATGAGTGTGGAAAAGTATTACAGCATAACCTCACGGCCGGCAATGTAATAAATTAAAAATTGTTGTATCTTTTTCATTAAGTATGTTATGAGGGCTGAAGTATGTTCGTTCTTGAGAGTTGTACCTTTATTCATTCATTCTATGTGGCTATCGATGAGTATTTGTAATAAAATTGTAACGCTTGATACAAAACCAATATTACATCAGACATTCCCAATACAAGGTTAGACAGAGGTCTAGACAATTAAGTCGTTTCGACCCACTTTCCACCAAAGACACATTTGGGACAACGTGACAGGAGAGCTCGTCGCCGTCCATTATGTCCAAGCCAACAATATAAATCGTACGTAAGTTTTGAAAAACTTATAGGTACGAGTGCCCTGGGGATCGACTTCCGATCACACTACCACTCAGTTATCGTAACAGTTTTGCTAGTAAGTAAATATAGGTTTAATACTAAGTAAATATATGTGTATAAGAGAGACTCTTATCTTCTATTAGTTGGTATGTAAATAGAAATCAAATTTTATTGAAATTCTAACCTGTAAAATTTAATTAATTTTGTTTAATATAATATGGTGTTGGGCACATTGAAACGTTACGGGGTGCCTCCTTAGTATAATTTCTTTACTAAATCTGTTCAACTTATTCGTTGGGAAACATAAAACCATTCGAAGTCGAAAAAAAACAATTTCTTAACCAATCTATAACGCCTTTAGAATATAGATGCCTTTAGAAGGGTATCTTGACACAGCAGCACAATAAGTGGTCACCGCAGCAATAAATACATTTCAATTTGAATAGAAATGAAACACAGAAATAGTGTGAACGTTTTATTCAAAGCCCCATAGAGCCTTGTGGAGGTATACGGAGGGTTCGAATGAAACACAGAAATAGTGTGAACGTTTTATTCAAAGCCCCATAGAGCCTTGTGGAGGTATACGGAGGGTTCGAATGAAACACAGAAATAGTGTGAACGTTTTATTCAAAGCCCCATAGAGCCTTGTGGAGGTATACGGAGGGTTCGAATGAAACACAGAAATAGTGTGAACGTTTTATTCAAAGCCCCATAGAGCCTTGTGGAGGTATACGGAGGGTTCGAATGAAACACAGAAATAGTGTGAACGTTTTATTCAAAGCCCCATAGAGCCTTGTGGAGGTATACGGAGGGTTCGAATGAAACACAGAAATAGTGTGAACGTTTTATTCAAAGCCCCATAGAGCCTTGTGGAGGTATACGGAGGGTTCGAATGAAACACAGCGTCAGGCGGCCGGCAGCCCCCACAGCTTGAGGTTGCCGGCGTCGCGCTTGCGGTCGGGCGGCTCCTTGTCCTCGCAGGCGAAGGCCAGCAGGTAGCGCGCCGGGTGCCACGCCACCGTGAACGTGGCCGCCGCCACCGGGACCTCCGCCACCTTCGCGCCTGCGCAGTCGGCGCGGTTACTGTCACCCTTACCCACCGCGGCGCTTGCGCCAACGGCCAATTACACCGAGTTGTATAATAATAATCAATAATAAATAAATTAATACATATATAGATAGGGACAACATCACATACATTGCTCCGATCCCAATGTAATATGCTAAAGCACTTGAGGTATGGGAATCAAAAACAACGAAGGCACCACAAATACCCAGACCCGAGAAATTGTACAAAAGTGGTTTTCTACATTGACCCGACCGGGAACCCGGGACCTCGAGATGACGACACCTTGAAAACCAATGTTTCGCCTCTCGTCCACGGAGATCATCAAATAATATTTGCATACATTACATAACCGCCTGTTGAAATCCACTGCAGGACATAGGCCTCTGCCAAAGGGAGGATTCGCCATAATCGCCTCGCTTGGCAGGCGGATTGGCGATCAGGGAATGGCAATATTCTCACGTCCTTACCACACGGCGTAATTATATAATAATAATAACTTTATTGGTAATAAACATAGTACATTAAATGTTCACATAAGAAAAACATATAACAAAATTAAGGTTAAAAATAGTGAGCGTGACGTTCTGTTCTCCTAGCTAGGCTATGTAATAGTCTGTATTAAGGAGCTACAGTTCCCTGCCCCTTATAGTATGTATAAAATTGTTTCTTTTGCGTTAGTACTACAGTTTAAAATCTAACAAAGAACATAGAGAGTGCAAATCGATAAAAATGTTTATTTAGTTGGTATTTAAAATAAGGTCTACTTATGTGTCACATGAGTGGTTAAGGTGTTTATATGTTTGGAGTTTGTGAACGTGTGCGACTGACTACGTTTAGATGTATGCGTGTATCAAATAGTGTATTTAAGATGTCACTTTTGGAAGTGTCTGGTTTTATGTGATTGTTAATAAGTATTGTTCTGTTATTGTTATGTTATTTCGTATGTTTTGCTGAGAAGGAAAGTGTGTATAGCTTTTTGCTTTTAAAGTAACACATATCATAAATTTTAGTGTCGTGGTTGATTTTATTATAAAGAAAAGGACCGATGTGCGTAAAAATCTTTTTCAAAGTTGGAGTTAACTATCGGAATACTGCAGATTTTATCCTTCCTACGTTTAGTTAATTTAATGTATATGGTATTACGGTGTTGTAACATTACTGTATGTAAAATGAATAATTGTCTTACATTAAGTACATGTTGAATAAGATGTAATGTAAGATATGTTGAAGTTTTTAATACACTTGGGTATGGTAAACAAGACCAAATGATATAACATTTGAAATGTAGATTGAAAGGGCTACTCTATCCTTTTGACTCCATTCCATTTTTTTAATCTAGATACGTGCAACACAAAATATCCGAACACAAGAACGAACTGTGGAATCTTGTGAAGCAAGATGGCGCTTACATATTTATATCGGGCAACGCCAAGAACATGCCGGACAACGTGCGGGAGGCGTTCGTGGAAGATGTTTTCAGTGGCGTCGGTGGGTTGCCTCTAGAACATTCCACGGACCTACTGCGTCAAATGGAACGGACAGGGAGGTTACAAGTGGAGACTTGGTGATATTTTTCGCGAGCGCTAAGCCTTTCAGTTTTTCAAAGGCGTTGTATTTGTTAATTATAGACAATCTTTTTACATTACTAAATCTATTTAAGTTTTGTTTTTATTTTACCTACTTGACGAGATAATTTCATATCAAATATGAGAATGAACAAGTATTAAATTCTTCTTCGACTGATATAATAATAATATTTATGCCTTCTTAAATCAAAATATCATTAAAATTTAAGTATTTAATAATATGGAATGACGACGGAATAGTAGGTTAATGTTTAAAATTTACAATTCAGTTTATCAAGTTATATTGTGTAAGATTTGTACGCCGTAATAATGTGATATGCTCCAATATGAATTTGTATCAACCTGTACACTCACATAGCCTGTCCCCGGCTTCGTGCCCAAGCCAACGGTACAATCTATATATACATCTATACATGTAAATGTAATTGGAGTGTCTGTCTGTAATATTGAAATGACCGTTTTTACTACATGTATATGAATATATTTAATAACATTTTATACAAGTTTTGTCTTCTGTCAGTTTCTCTGTATGTCTGTTTGTTCCGGCTAATCTCTGAAAAGGCTGTACTGATTTTTACAGAACGTTCACTGACAGATAGCTAATGTTATAAGGAGTAACATAGGCTTTTTATTTGTATTTTGGAAAAATATATCGTCACGCAATTCCTATACAGAGGTAGACAGAGGTCTAGTCTAGACCATTAATTCCCTTCGAATCGCCTTCCACCGAAGATATTTTCGGTACCACGTGACAGGTGGTGAGCCCGTCGCCGTCTCTAGGTCCAAGCCATCGATATAATTCGTACATAAGTTTGCCACCTGGGGATCAAACTCTGGTCTCTTGACTCGAAATCCCGAGCACCCAACCACTCGACATTTGACTGTTCGTCAATAGATTATTTGTGATATCGTACAGGATCTCTAGTAATCGATCTAATCGAATGGTAACAGAAATAAGCGAAGCCATATAGATGAACAAGTATTAAATTCTTCTTCGACTGATATAATAATAATATTTATGCCTTCTTAAATCAAAATATCATTAAAATTTAAGTATTTAATAATATGGAATGACGACGGTATAGAAGGTTAATGTTTAAAATTTACAATTCAGTTTATCAAGTTATATTGTGTAAGATTTGTACGCCGTAATAATGTGATATGCTCCAATATGAATTTGTATCAACCTGTACACTCACATAGCCTGTCCCCGGCTTCGTGCCCAAGCCAACGGTACAATCTATATATACATCTATACATGTAAATGTAATTGGAGTGTCTGTCTGTAATATTGAAATGACCGTTTTACTACATGTATATGAATATATTTAATAACATTTTATACAAGTTTTGTCTTCTGTCAGTTTCTCTGTATGTCTGTTTGTTCCGGCTAATCTCTGAAAAGGCTGTACTGATTTTTACAGAACGTTCACTGACAGATAGCTAATGTTATAAGGAGTAACATAGGCTTTTTATTTGTATTTTGGAAAAATATATCGTCACGCAATTCCTATACAGAGGTAGACAGAGGTCTAGTCTATCCTTTTGACTCCATTCCATTTTTTAATCTAGATACGTGCAACACAAAATATCCGAACACAAGAGCGAACTGTGGAATCTTGTGAAGCAAGATGGCGCTTACATATTTATATCGGGCAACGCCAAGAACATGCCGGACAACGTGCGGGTGGCGTTCGTGGAAGATGTTTTCAGTGGCGTCGGTGGGTTGCCTCTAGAACATTCCACGGACCTACTGCGTCAAATGGAACGGACAGGGAGGTTACAAGTGGAGACTTGGTGATATTTTTCGCGAGCGCTAAGCCTTTCAGTTTTTTTAAAGGCGTTGTATTTGTTAATTATAGACAATCTTTTTTACATTACTAAATCTATTTAAGTTTTGTTTTATTTTACCTACTTGACGAGATAATTTCATATCAAATATGAGAATGAACACAAGTATTATCTAAGCAACAAATTATATAGGCAATGTGTATATAAATAGGCAATGGTAAAAGTGCAGGTTGTGATTTATTTTAATATATTAGTGGCAATTTTATGTTATTTAATTTGTAAGATTAAATAAAATTACAACAACATCTGAATATTTTAATTGATCCTCTTTTCCTTGACTCGACGGCATAACGGCCTATTGAAGTCCATTACAGGACATGGCCTCACTTATATTGGCAAGCGGATTGATGATCACAATACCAGACACCCTTTTTTCCATATTTATTTAGGGGCTTTTATCCTATTTGAATATGCCTGCCACGTGACATTCAGTTTTTATTAATGAATGTTGATTTCAAACTTTATGTCAGGGTATGATGCCTGATATAAAGGTTTTAATCAACATTCATTAATTAAAACTGAATGTCACGATCGAGAGATTGAGTCATTAATGCTGCATGACCATGGCAGATATGCTTTTCGCTGCTTCAGAGCTTGGTTCAGCTAATATCGCCTGAACTCCTTCAACGTTCCCTCTATTTAAGTTATGTGTTTGCATTAATGATCCTCTCTCTCTCTCGTGTTTTACACATTGCACAAGTATGTGTTGTACATCTTCCACTAAACCACATACGTCACAATTGGGAGAACTGATTTTTCCTCATCAGGTAAGCAAATTTATTTGAAGGAAGTGTCCCGAACGTAAACTGTTTGCCGTAACAATAAATGGCCTACTCATTTTGGTTTCTATAAACCAAGAAAAAGCTTTCTCTTAGTCGCCACTTACATCACCCCAGGAGAATGAGTGTGGAAAAGTATTGCAGCATAACCTCACGGCCGGCAATGTAATAAATTAAAAATTGTTGTATCTTTTTCATTAAGTATGTTATGAGGGCTGAAGTATGTTCGTTCTTGAGAGTTGTACCTTTATTCATTCATTCTATGTGGCTATCGATGAGTATTTGTAATAAAATTGTAACGCTTGATACAAACCAATATTACATCAGACATTCCCAATACAAGGTTAGACAGAGGTCTAGACAATTAAGTCGTTTCGACCACTTTCCACCAAAGACACATTTGGGACAACGTGACAGGAGAGCTCGTCGCCGTCCATTATGTCAAGCCAACAATATAAATCGTACGTAAGTTTTGAAAACTTATAGGTACGAGTGCCCTGGGGATCGACTTCCGATCACACTACCACTCAGTTATCGTAACAGTTTGCTAGTAAGTAAATATAGGTTTAATACTAAGTAAATATATGTGTATAAGAGAGACTCTTATCTTCTATTAGTTGGTATGTAAATAGAAATCAAATTTTATTGAAATTCTAACCTGTAAAATTTAATTAATTTTGTTTAATATAATATGGTGTTGGGCACATTGAAACGTTACGGGGTGCCTCCTTAGTATAATTTCTTTACTAAATCTGTTCAACTTATTCGTTGGGAAACATAAAACCATTCGAAGTCGAAAAAAAAACAATTTCTTAACCAATCTATAACGCCTTTAGAATATAGATGCCTTTAGAAGGGTATCTTGACACAGCAGCACAATAAGTGGTCACCGCAGCAATAAATACATTTCAATTTGAATAGAAATGAAACACAGAAATAGTGTGAACGTTTTATTCAAAGCCCCATAGAGCCTTGTGGAGGTATACGGAGGTTCGAATGAAACACAGCGTCAGGCGGCCGGCAGCCCCCACAGCTTGAGGTTGCCGGCGTCGCGCTTGCGGTCGGGCGGCTCCTTGTCCTCGCAGGCGAAGGCCAGCAGGTAGCGCGCCGGGTGCCACGCCACCGTGAACGTGGCCGCCGCCACCGGGACCTCCGCCACCTTCGCGCCTGCGCAGTCGGCGCGGTTACTGTCACCCTTACCCACCGCGGCGCTTGCGCCAACGGCCAATTACACCGAGTTGTATAATAATAATCAATAATAAATAAATTAATACATATATAGATAGGGACAACATCACATACATTGCTCCGATCCCAATGTAATATGCTAAAGCACTTGAGGTATGGGAATCAAAAACAACGAAGGCACCACAAATACCCAGACCCGAGAAATTGTACAAAAGTGGTTTTCTACATTGACCCGACCGGGAACCCGGGACCTCGAGATGACGACACCTTGAAAACCAATGTTTCGCCTCTCGTCCACGGAGATCATCAAATAATATTTGCATACATTACATAACCGCCTGTTGAAATCCACTGCAGGACATAGGCCTCTGCCAAAGGGAGGATTCGCCATAATCGCCTCGCTTGGCAGGCGGATTGGCGATCAGGAATGGCAATATTCTCACGTCCTTACCACACGGCGTAATTATATAATAATAATATTTATGCCTTCTTAAATCAAAATATCATTAAAATTTAAGTATTTAATAATATGGAATGACGACGGTATAGAAGGTTAATGTTTAAAATTTACAATTCAGTTTATCAAGTTATATTGTGTAAGATTTGTACGCCGTAATAATGTGATATGCTCCAATATGAATTTGTATCAACCTGTACACTCACATAGCCTGTCCCCGGCTTCGTGCCCAAGCCAACGGTACAATCTATATATACATCTATACATGTAAATATAATTGGAGTGTCTGTCTGTAATATTGAAATGACCGTTTTACTACATGTATATGAATATATTTAATAACATTTTATACAAGTTTTGTCTTCTGTCAGTTTCTCTGTATATCTGTTTGTTCCGGCTAATCTCTGAAAAGGCTGTACTGATTACAGAACGTTCACTGACAGATAGCTAATGTTATAAGGAGTAACATAGGCTTTTTTTAATTTGTATTTTGGAAAAATATATCGTCACGCAATTCCTATACAGAGGTAGACAGAGGTCTAGTCTAGACCATTAATTCCCTTCGAATCGCCTTCCACCGAAGATATTTTCGGTACCACGTGACAGGTGGTGAGCCCGTCGCCGTCTCTAGGTCCAAGCCATCGATATAATTCGTACATAAGTTTGCCACCTGGGGATCAAACTCTGGTCTCTTGACTCGAAATCCCGAGCACCCAACCACTCGACATTTGACTGTTCGTCAATAGATTATTTGTGATATCGTACAGGATCTCTAGTAATCGATCTAATCGAATGGTAACAGAAATAAGCGAAGCCATATAGATGAACAAGTATTAAATTCTTCTTCGACTGATATAATAATAATATTTATGCCTTCTTAAATCAAAATATCATTAAAATTTAAGTATTTAATAATATGGAATGACGACGGAATAGTAGGTTAATGTTTAAAATTTACAATTCAGTTTATCAAGTTATATTGTGTAAGATTTGTACGCCGTAATAATGTGATATGCTCCAATATGAATTTGTATCAACCTGTACACTCACATAGCCTGTCCCCGGCTTCGTGCCCAAGCCAACGGTACAATCTATATATACATCTATACATGTAAATATAATTGGAGTGTCTGTCTGTAATATTGAAATGACCGTTTTTACTACATGTATATGAATATATTTAATAACATTTTTATACAAGTTTTGTCTTCTGTCAGTTTCTCTGTATATCTGTTTGTTCCGGCTAATCTCTGAAAAGGCTGTACTGATTACAGAACGTTCACTGACAGATAGCTAATGTTATAAGGAGTAACATAGGCTTTTTTTAATTTGTATTTTGGAAAAATATATCGTCACGCAATTCCTATACAGAGGTAGACAGAGGTCTAGTCTAGACCATTAATTCCCTTCGAATCGCCTTCCACCGAAGATATTTTCGGTACCACGTGACAGGTGGTGAGCCCGTCGCCGTCTCTAGGTCCAAGCCATCGATATAATTCGTACATAAGTTTGCCACCTGGGGATCAAACTCTGGTCTCTTGACTCGAAATCCCGAGCACCCAACCACTCGACATTTGACTGTTCGTCAATAGATTATTTGTGATATCGTACAGGATCTCTAGTAATCGATCTAATCGAATGGTAACAGAAATAAGCGAAGCCATATAGATGAACAAGTATTAAATTCTTCTTCGACTGATATAATAATAATATTTATGCCTTCTTAAATCAAAATATCATTAAAATTTAAGTATTTAATAATAGTGAGGGTGACGTTCTGTTCTCCTAGCTAGGCTATGTAATAGTCTGTATTAAGGAGCTACAGTTCCCTGCCCCTTATAGTATGTATAAAATTGTTTCTTTGCGTTAGTACTACAGTTTAAAATCTAACAAAGAACATAGAGAGTGCAAATCGATAAAAATGTTTATTTAGTTGGTATTTAAAATAAGGTCTACTTATGTGTCACATGAGTGGTTAAGGTGTTTATATGTTTGGAGTTTGTGAACGTGTGCGACTGACTACGTTTAGATGTATGCGTGTATCAAATAGTGTATGTAAGATGTCACTTTTGGAAGTGTCTGGTTTTATGTGATTGTTAATAAGTATTGTTCTGTTATTGTTATGTTATTTCGTATGTTTTGCTGAGAAGGAAAGTGTGTATAGCTTTTTTGCTTTTAAAGTAACACATATCATAAATTTTAGTGTCGTGGTTGATTTTATTATAAAGAAAAGGACCGATGTGCGTAAAAATCTTTTTCAAAGTTGGAGTTAACTATCGGAATACTGCAGATTTTATCCTTCCTACGTTTAGTTAATTTAATGTATATGGTATTACGGTGTTGTAACATTACTGTATGTAAATGAATAATTGTCTTACATTAAGTACATGTTGAATAAGATGTAATGTAAGATATGTTGAAGTTTTTAATACACTTGGGTATGGTAAACAAGACCAAATGATATAACATTTGAAATGTAGATTGAAAGTGCTACTCTATCCTTTTGACTCCATTCCATTTTTTTAAACTAGATACGTGCAACACAAAATATCCGAACACAATAGCGAACTGTGGAATCTTGTGAAGCAAGATGGCGCTTACATATTTATATCGGGCAACGCCAAGAACATGCCGGACAACGTGCGGGAGGCATTCGTGGAAGATGTTTTCAGTGGCGTCGGTGGGTTGCCTCTAGAACATTCCACGGACCTACTGCGTCAAATGGAACGGACAGGGAGGTTACAAGTGGAGACTTGGTGATATTTTCGCGAGCGCTAAGCCTTTCAGTTTTTTAAAGGCGTTGTATTTGTTAATTATAGACAATCTTTTTTACATTACTAAATCTATTTAAGTTTTGTTTTTATTTTACCTACTTGACGAGATAATTTCATATCAAATATGAGAATGAACACAAGTATTATGTAAGCAACAAATTATATAGGCAATGTGTATATAAATAGGCAATGGTAAAAGTGCAGGTTGTGATTTATTTTAATATATTAGTGGCAATTTTATGTTATTTAATTTGTAAGATTAAATAAAATTACAACAACATCTGAATATTTTAATTGATCCTCTTTTCCTTGACTCGACGGCATAACGGCCTATTGAAGTCCATTACAGGACATGGCCTCACTTATATTGGCAAGCGGATTGATGATCACAATACCAGACACCCTTTTTTCCATATTTATTTAGGGGCTTTTATCCTATTTGAATATGTCTGCCACGTGACATTCAGTTTTTATTAATGAATGTTGATTTCAAACTTTATGTCAGGGTATTATGCCTGATATAAAGGTTTTAATCAACATTCATTAATTAAAACTGAATGTCACGATCGAGAGTTTGAGTCATTAATGCTGCATGACCATGGCAGATATGCTTTTCGCTGCTTCAGAGCTTGGTTCAGCTAATATCGCCTGAACTCCTTCAACGTTCCCTCTATTTAAGTTATGTGTTTGCATTAATGATCCCCTCTCTCTCTCTCTCTCGTGTTTTACACATTGCACAAGTATGTGTTGTACATCTTCCACTAAACCACATACGTCACAATTGGGAGAACTGATTTTCCTCATCAGGTAAGCAAATTTATTTGAAGGAAGTGTCCCGAACGTAAACTGTTTGCCGTAACAATAAATGGCCTACTCATTTTGGTTTCTATAAACCAAGAAAAGCTTTCTCTTAGTCGCCACTTACATCACCCCGGGAGAATGAGTGTGGAAAAGTATTACGGCATAACCTCACGGCCGGCAATGTAATAAATTAAAATTGTTGTATCTTTTTCATTAAGTATGTTATGAGGGCTGAAGTATGTTCGTTCTTGAGAGTTGTACCTTTATTCATTCATTCTATGTGGCTATCGATGAGTATTTGTAATAAAATTGTAACGCTTGATACAAACCAATATTACATCAGACATTCCCAATACAAGGTTAGACAGAGGTCTAGACAATTAAGTCGTTTCGACCCACTTTCCACCAAAGACACATTTGGGACAACGTGACAGGAGAGCTCGTCGCCGTCCATTATGTCCAAGCCAACAATATAAATCGTACGTAAGTTTTTGAAAAACTTATAGGTACGAGTGCCCTGAGGATCGACTTCCGATCACACTACCACTCAGTTATCGTAACAGTTTTGCTAGTAAGTAAATATAGGTTTAATACTAAGTAAATATATGTGTATAAGAGACTCTTATCTTCTATTAGTTGGTATGTAAATAGAAATCAAATTTTATTGAAATTCTAACCTGTAAAATTTAATTAATTTTGTTTAATATAATATGGTGTTGGGCACATTGAAACGTTACGGGGTGCCTCCTTAGTATAATTTCTTTACTAAATCTGTTCAACTTATTCGTTGGGAAACATAAACCATTCGAAGTCGAAAAAAAAAACAATTTCTTAACCAATCTATAACGCCTTTAGAATGTAGATGCCTTTAGAAGGGTATCTTGACACAGCAGCACAATAAGTGGTCACCGCAGCAATAAATACATTTCAATTTGAATAGAAATGAACATTGAATTATTTCTACACAAAAACATACACATCGATATGTTTTTGTGTAAGCGGTACGGGCTATGTATGGTCAAACAGACAGGCCCCACAGAACCCTAGGACATACTGAGGGTTCAAACAGAAATAGTGTAGACATTTCAAAGCCCCATAGAGAGCCTTGTGGAGGTATACGGAGGGTTCACCGGGACCCTCCGCCACCTTCGCCCCGCCTGCGCGATCAGCGCAGTTACTATCACACCCTTACCCACCGCGGCGCACCGGGTTATAATGCTATTACACCGAGTTGTATAATAATAATCAATAATAAATAAATTAATACATATATAGATAGGGACAACATCACATACATTGCTCCGATCCCAATGTAATATGCTAAAGCACTTGAGGTATGGGAATCAAAAACAACGAAGGCACCACAAATACCCAGACCCGAGAAATTGTACAAAAAGTGGTTTTTCTACATTGACCCGACCGGGAACCCGGGACCTCGAGATGACGACACCTTGAAAACCAATGTTTCGCCTCTCGTCCACGGAGATCATCAAATAATATTTGCATACATTACATAACCGCCTGTTGAAATCCACTGCAGGACATAGGCCTCTGCCAAAGGGAGGATTCGCCATAATCGCCTCGCTTGGCAGGCGGATTGGCGATCAGGAATGGCAATATTCTCACGTCCTTACCACACGGCGTAATTATATAATAATAATATTTATGCCTTCTTAAATCAAAATATCATTAAAATTTAAGTATTTAATAATATGGAATGACGACGGTATAGAAGGTTAATGTTTAAAATTTACAATTCAGTTTATCAAGTTATATTGTGTAAGATTTGTACGCTGTAATAATGTGATATGCTCCAATATGAATTTGTATCAACCTGTACACTCACATAGCCTGTCCCCGGCTTCGTGCCCAAGCCAACGGTACAATCTATATACATCTATACATGTAAATATAATTGGAGTGTCTGTCTGTAATATTGAAATGACCGTTTTTACTACATGTATATGAATATATTTAATAACATTTTATACAAGTTTTGTCTTCTGTCAGTTTCTCTGTATATCTGTTTGTTCCGGCTAATCTCTGAAAAGGCTGTACTGATTACAGAACGTTCACTGACAGATAGCTAATGTTATAAGGAGTAACATAGGCTTTTTTTAATTTGTATTTTGGAAAAAATATATCGTCACGCAATTCCCTATACAGGGGTAGACAGAGGTCTAGACAATTAAGTCGTTTCGACCCACTTTCCACCAAAGACACATTTGGGACAACGTGACAGGAGAGCTCGTCGCCGTCCATTATGTCCAAGCCAACAATATAAATCGTACGTAAGTTTTTGAAAAACTTATAGGTACGAGTGCCCTGGGGATCGACTTCCGATCACACTACCACTCGGTTATCGTAACAGTTTTGCTAGTAAGTAAATATAGGTTTAATACTAAGTAAATATATGTGTATAAGAGAGACTCTTATCTTCTATTAGTTGGTATGTAAATAGAAATCAAATTTTATTGAAATTCTAACCTGTAAAATTTAATTAATTTTGTTTAATATAATATGGTGTTGGGCACATTGAAACGTTACGGGGTGCCTCCTTAGTATAATTTCTTTACTAAATCTGTTCAACTTATTCGTTGGGAAACATAAAACCATTCGAAGTCGAAAAAAAAAAACAATTTCTTAACCAATCTATAACGCCTTTAGAATGTAGATGCCTTTAGAAGGGTATCTTGACACAGCAGCACAATAAGTGGTCACCGCAGCAATAAATACATTTCAATTTGAATAGAAATGAATGATAGACATTTCTACACAAAACATACACATCGATATATGTTTTGTGTAAGCGGTACGGGCTATGTATGGGTCAAACAGGCAGCCCCATAGAACCCTGGGACATACTGAGGGTTCAAAATGAAATACAGAAATAGTGTGAACGTTTTATTCAAAGCCCCATAGAGCCTTGTGGAGTATACGGAGGGTTCGAATGAAACACAGCGTCAGGCGGCCGGCAGCCCCACAGCTTGAGGTTGCCGGCGTCGCGCTTGCGGTCGGGCGGCTCCTTGTCCTCGCAGGCGAAGGCCAGCAGGTAGCGCGCCGGGTGCCACGCCACCGTGAACGTGGCCGCCGCCACCGGGACCTCCGCCACCTTCGCGCCTGCGCAGTCGGCGCGGTTACTGTCACCCTTACCCACCGCGGCGCTTGCGCCGGCAGCCAGATACACCGAGTTGTATAATAATAATCAATAATAAATAAATTAATACATATATAGATAGGGACAACATCACATACACATATCGTCTGATCCCAATGTAATATGCTAAAGCACCTGGAGGTATGGGAATCAAAAACAACGAAGGGCAATTCACAAATACCCAGACCTGAGAAATTGTACAAAAGTGGTTTTCTACATTGACCATCTGGAACCGGACCTCGAGATGACGACATCTTTGAAACCAATGTTTCGCCTCTCGTCCACGGAGATCAAATAATATTTGCATACATTACATAACCGCCTGTTGAAATCCACTGCAGGACATAGGCTCTGCCAAAGGGAGGATTCGCTAATCGCCTCGCTTGGCAGGCGGATTGGCGATCAGGGAATGGCAATATTCTCACGTCCTTACCACACGGCGTAATTATATAATAATAATATTTATGCCTTCTTAAATCAAAATATCATTAAAATTTAAGTATTTAATAATATGGAATGACGACGGTATAGAAGGTTAATGTTTAAAATTTACAATTCAGTTTATCAAGTTATATTGTGTAAGATTTGTACGCCGTAATAATGTGATATGCTCCAATATGAATTTGTATCAACCTGTACACTCACATAGCCTGTCCCCGGCTTCGTGCCCAAGCCAACGGTACAATCTATATATACATCTATACATGTAAATATAATTGGAGTGTCTGTCTGTAATATTGAAATGACCGTTTTTACTACATGTATATGAATATATTTAATAACATTTTATACAAGTTTTGTCTTCTGTCAGTTTCTCTGTATATCTGTTTGTTCCGGCTAATCTCTGAAAAGGCTGTACTGATTACAGAACGTTCACTGACAGATAGCTAATGTTATAAGGAGTAACATAGGCTTTTTTTAATTTGTATTTTGGAAAAAATATATCGTCACGCAATTCCCTATACAGGGGTAGACAGAGGTCTAGTCTAGACCATTAATTCCCTTCGAATCGCCTTCCACCGAAGATATTTTCGGTACCACGTGACAGGTGGTGAGCCCGTCGCCGTCTCTAGGTCCAAGCCATCGATATAATTCGTACATAAGTTTGCCACCTGGGGATCAAACTCTGGTCTCTTGACTCGAAATCCCGAGCACCCAACCACTCGACATTTGACTGTTCGTCAATAGATTATTTGTGATATCGTACAGGATCTCTAGTAATCGATCTAATCGAATGGTAACAGAAATAAGCGAAGCCATATAGATGAACAAGTATTAAATTCTTCTTCGACTGATATAATAATAATAACTTTATTGGTAATAAACATAGTACATTAAATGTTCACATAAGAAAAACATATAACAAAATTAAGGTTAAAAATAGTGAGCGTGACGTTCTGTTCTCCTAGCTAGGCTATGTAATAGTCTGTATTAAGGAGCTACAGTTCCCTGCCCCTTATAGTATGTATAAAATTGTTTCTTTTGCGTTAGTACTACAGTTTAAAATCTAACAAAGAACATAGAGAGTGCAAATCGATAAAAAATGTTTATTTAGTTGGTATTTAAAATAAGGTCTACTTATGTGTCACATGAGTGGTTAAGGTGTTTATATGTTTGGAGTTTGTGAACGTGTGCGACTGACTACGTTTAGATGTATGCGTGTATCAAATAGTGTATGTAAGATGTCACTTTTGGAAGTGTCTGGTTTTATGTGATTGTTAATAAGTATTGTTCTGTTATTGTTATGTTATTTCGTATGTTTTGCTGAGAAGGAAAGTGTGTATAGCTTTTTTGCTTTTAAAGTAACACATATCATAAATTTTAGTGTCGTGGTTGATTTTATTATAAAGAAAAGGACCGATGTGCGTAAAAAATCTTTTTTCAAAGTTGGAGTTAACTATCGGAATACTGCAGATTTTATCCTTCCTACGTTTAGTTAATTTAATGTATATGGTATTACGGTGTTGTAACATTACTGTATGTAAAATGAATAATTGTCTTACATTAAGTACATGTTGAATAAGATGTAATGTAAGATATGTTGAAGTTTTTAATACACTTGGGTATGGTAAACAAGACCAAATGATATAACATTTGAAATGTAGATTGAAAGTGCTACTCTATCCTTTTGACTCCATTCCATTTTTTAATCTAGATACGTGCAACACAAAATATCCGAACACAAGAGCGAACTGTGGAATCTTGTGAAGCAAGATGGCGCTTACATATTTATATCGGGCAACGCCAAGAACATGCCGGACAACGTGCGGGAGGCGTTCGTGGAAGATGTTTTCAGTGGCGTCGGTGGGTTGCCTCTAGAACATTCCACGGACCTACTGCGTCAAATGGAACGGACAGGGAGGTTACAAGTGGAGACTTGGTGATATTTTTCGCGAGCGCTAAGCCTTTCAGTTTTTTTAAAGGCGTTGTATTTGTTAATTATAGACAATCTTTTTTACATTACTAAATCTATTTAAGTTTTGTTTTTATTTTACCTACTTGACGAGATAATTTCATATCAAATATGAGAATGAACACAAGTATTATGTAAGCAACAAATTATATAGGCAATGTGTATATAAATAGGCAATGGTAAAAGTGCAGGTTGTGATTTATTTTAATATATTAGTGGCAATTTTATGTTATTTAATTTGTAAGATTAAATAAAATTACAACAACATCTGAATATTTTAATTGATCCTCTTTTCCTTGACTCGACGGCATAACGGCCTATTGAAGTCCATTACAGGACATGGCCTCACTTATATTGGCAAGCGGATTGATGATCACAATACCAGACACCCTTTTTTCCATATTTATTTAGGGCTTTTATCCTATTTGAATATGTTGAAGTTTTTAATACACTTGGGTATGGTAAACAAGACCAAATGATATAACATTTGAAATGTAGATTGAAAGGGCTACTCTATCCTTTTGACTCCATTCCATTTTTTAATCTAGATACGTGCAACACAAAATATCCGAACACAAGAGCGAACTGTGGAATCTTGTGAAGCAAGATGGCGCTTACATATTTATATCGGGCAACGCCAAGAACATGCCGGACAACGTGCGGGAGGCGTTCGTGGAAGATGTTTTCAGTGGCGTCGGTGGGTTGCCTCTAGAACATTCCACGGACCTACTGCGTCAAATGGAACGGACAGGGAGGTTACAAGTGGAGACTTGGTGATATTTTTCGCGAGCGCTAAGCCTTTCAGTTTTTCAAAGGCGTTGTATTTGTTAATTATAGACAATCTTTTACATTACTAAATCTATTTAAGTTTTGTTTTATTTTACCTACTTGACGAGATAATTTCATATCAAATATGAGAATGAACACAAGTATTATGTAAGCAACAAATTATATAGGCAATGTGTATATAAATAGGCAATGGTAAAAAGTGCAGGTTGTGATTTATTTTAATATATTAGTGGCAATTTTATGTTATTTCGTATGTTTTGCTGAGAAGGAAAGTGTGTATAGCTTTTTGCTTTTAAAGTAACACATATCATAAATTTTAGTGTCGTGGTTGATTTTATTATAAAGAAAAGGACCGATGTGCGTAAAAATCTTTTTCAAAGTTGGAGTTAACTATCGGAATACTGCAGATTTTATCCTTCCTACGTTTAGTTAATTTAATGTATATGGTATTACGGTGTTGTAACATTACTGTATGTAAAATGAATAATTGTCTTACATTAAGTACATGTTGAATAAGATGTAATGTAAGATATGTTGAAGTTTTAATACACTTGGGTATGGTAAACAAGACCAAATGATATAACATTTGAAATGTAGATTGAAAGGGCTACTCTATCCTTTTGACTCCATTCCATTTTTAATCTAGATACGTGCAACACAAAATATCCGAACACAAGAGCGAACTGTGGAATCTTGTGAAGCAAGATGGCGCTTACATATTTATATCGGGCAACGCCAAGAACATGCCGGACAACGTGCGGGAGGCGTTCGTGGAAGATGTTTTCAGTGGCGTCGGTGGGTTGCCTCTAGAACATTCCACGGACCTACTGCGTCAAATGGAACGGACAGGAGGTTACAAGTGGAGACTTGGTGATATTTTTCGCGAGCGCTAAGCCTTTCAGTTTTTCAAAGGCGTTGTATTTGTTAATTATAGACAATCTTTTTACATTACTAAATCTATTTAAGTTTTGTTTTATTTTACCTACTTGACGAGATAATTTCATATCAAATATGAGAATGAACACAAGTATTATGTAAGCAACAAATTATATAGGCAATGTGTATATAAATAGGCAATGGTAAAAAGTGCAGGTTGTGATTTATTTTAATATATTAGTGGCAATTTTATGTTATTTCGTATGTTTTGCTGAGAAGGAAAGTGTGTATAGCTTTTTGCTTTTAAAGTAACACATATCATAAATTTTAGTGTCGTGGTTGATTTTATTATAAAGAAAAGGACCGATGTGCGTAAAAATCTTTTTCAAAGTTGGAGTTAACTATCGGAATACTGCAGATTTTATCCTTCCTACGTTTAGTTAATTTAATGTATATGGTATTACGGTGTTGTAACATTACTGTATGTAAAATGAATAATTGTCTTACATTAAGTACATGTTGAATAAGATGTAATGTAAGATATGTTGAAGTTTTAATACACTTGGGTATGGTAAACAAGACCAAATGATATAACATTTGAAATGTAGATTGAAAGGGCTACTCTATCCTTTTGACTCCATTCCATTTTTTAATCTAGATACGTGCAACACAAAATATCCGAACACAAGAGCGAACTGTGGAATCTTGTGAAGCAAGATGGCGCTTACATATTTATATCGGGCAACGCCAAGAACATGCCGGACAACGTGCGGGAGGCGTTCGTGGAAGATGTTTTCAGTGGCGTCGGTGGGTTGCCTCTAGAACATTCCACGGACCTACTGCGTCAAATGGAACGGACAGGGAGGTTACAAGTGGAGACTTGGTGATATTTTTCGCGAGCGCTAAGCCTTTCAGTTTTTCAAAGGCGTTGTATTTGTTAATTATAGACAATCTTTTTACATTACTAAATCTTGATTTCAAACTTTTATGTCAGGGTATGATGCCTGATATAAAGGTTTTACTCAACCTTCATTAATTAAAACTGAATGTCACTCTCGAGAGATTGAGTCATTAATGCTGCATGACCACGGCAGATATGCTTTTCGCTGCTTCAGAGCTTGGTTCAGCTAATATCGCCTGAACTCCTTCAACGTTCCCTCTATTTAAGTTATGTGTTTGCATTAATGATCCCCTCTCTCTCTCTCTCGTGTTTTACACATTGCACAAGTATGTGTTGTACATCTTCCACTAAACCACATACGTCACAATTGGGAGAACTGATTTTCCTCATCAGGTAAGCAAATTTATTTGAAGGAAGTGTCCCGAACGTAAACTGTTTGCCGTAACAATAAATGGCCTACTCATTTTGGTTTCTATAAACCAAGAAAAAGCTTTCTCTTAGTCGCCACTTACATCACCCCCGGGAGAATGGGTGTGGAAAATTATTACGGCATAACCTCACGGCCGGCAATGTACACATATTAAAAATTGTTGTATCTTTTTCATTAAGTATGTTATGAGGCTGAAGTATGTATGAAGTATGTTCGTTCTTGAGAGTTGTACCTTTATTCATTCATTCTATGTGGCTATCGATGAGTATTTGTAATAAAATTGTAACGCTTGATACAAACCAATATTACATCAGACATTCCCAATACAAGGTTAGACAGAGGTCTAGACAATTAAGTCGTTTCGACCCACTTTCCACCAAAGACACATTTGGGACAACGTGACAGGAGAGCTCGTCGCCGTCCATTATGTCAAGCCAACAATATAAATCGTACGTAAGTTTTGAAAACTTATAGGTACGAGTGCCCTGAGGATCGACTTCCGATCACACTACCACTCGGTTATCGTAACAGTTTTGCTAGTAAGTAAATATAGGTTTAATACTAAGTAAATATATGTGTATAAGAGAGACTCTTATCTTCTATTAGTTGGTATGTAAATAGAAATCAAATTTTATTGAAATTCTAACCTGTAAAATTTAATTAATTTTGTTTAATATAATATGGTGTTGGGCACATTGAAACGTTACGGGGTGCCTCCTTAGTATAATTTCTTTACTAAATCTGTTCAACTTATTCGTTGGGAAACATAAAACCATTCGAAGTCGAAAAAAAAACAATTTCTTAACCAATCTATAACGCCTTTAGAATATAGATGCCTTTAGAAGGTATCTTGACACAGCAGCACAATAAGTGGTCACCGCAGCAATAAATACATTTCAATTTGAATAGAAATGAAACACAGAAATAGTGTGAACGTTTTATTCAAAGCCCCATAGAGCCTTGTGGAGGTATACGGAGGGTTCGAATGAAACACAGCGTCAGGCGGCCGGCAGCCCCACAGCTTGAGGTTGCCGGCGTCGCGCTTGCGGTCGGGCGGCTCCTTGTCCTCGCAGGCGAAGGCCAGCAGGTAGCGCGCCGGGTGCCACGCCACCGTGAACGTGGCCGCCGCCACCGGGACCTCCGCCACCTTCGCGCCTGCGCAGTCGGCGCGGTTACTGTCACCCTTACCCACCGCGGCGCTTGCGCCAACGGCCAATTACACCGAGTTGTATAATAATAATCAATAATAAATAAATTAATACATATATAGATAGGACAACATCACATACATTGCTCCGATCCCAATGTAATATGCTAAAGCACTTGAGGTATGGGAATCAAAAACAACGAAGGCACCACAAATACCCAGACCCGAGAAATTGTACAAAAAGTGGTTTTTCTACATTGACCCGACCGGGAACCCGGGACCTCCGCCACCTTCGCGCCTGCGCAGTCGGCGCGGTTACTATCACCCTTACCCACCGCGGCGCTTGCGCCAACGGCCAATTACACCGAGTTGTATAATAATAATCAATAATAAATAAATTAATACATATATAGATAGGACAACATCACATACATTGCTCCGATCCCAATGTAATATGCTAAAGCACTTGAGGTATGGGAATCAAAAACAACGAAGGCACCACAAATACCCAGACCCGAGAAATTGTACAAAAAGTGGTTTTCTACATTGACCCGACCGGGAACCCGGGACCTCCGCCACCTTCGCGCCTGCGCAGTCGGCGCGGTTACTGTCACCCTTACCCACCGCGGCGCTTGCGCCAACGGCCAATTACACCGAGTTGTATAATAATAATCAATAATAAATAAATTAATACATATATAGATAGGACAACATCACATACATTGCTCCGATCCCAATGTAATATGCTAAAGCACTTGAGGTATGGGAATCAAAAACAACGAAGGCACCACAAATACCCAGACCCGAGAAATTGTACAAAAAGTGGTTTTTCTACATTGACCCGACCGGGAACCCGGGACCTCGAGATGACGACACCTTGAAAACCAATGTTTCGCCTCTCGTCCACGGAGATCATCAAATAATATTTGCATACATTACATAACCGCCTGTTGAAATCCACTGCAGGACATAGGCCTCTGCCAAAGGGAGGATTCGCCATAATCGCCTCGCTTGGCAGGCGGATTAACGATCAGGGAATGGCAATATTCTCACGTCCTTACCACACGGCGTAATTATATAATAATAATATTTGCATACATTACATAACCGCCTGTTGAAATCCACTGCAGGACATAGGCCTCTGCCAAAGGGAGGATTCGCCATAATCGCCTCGCTTGGCAGGCGGATTAACGATCAGGGAATGGCAATATTCTCACGTCCTTACCACACGGCGTAATTATATAATAATAATATTTATGCCTTCTTAAATCAAAATATCATTAAAATTTAAGTATTTAATAATATGGAATGACGACGGTATAGAAGGTTAATGTTTAAAATTTACAATTCAGTTTATCAAGTTATATTGTGTAAGATTTGTACGCCGTAATAATGTGATATGCTCCAATATGAATTTGTATCAACCTGTACACTCACATAGCCTGTCCCCGGCTTCGTGCCCAAGCCAACGGTACAATCTATATATACATCTATACATGTAAATATAATTGGAGTGTCTGTCTGTAATATTGAAATGACCGTTTTTACTACATGTATATGAATATATTTAATAACATTTTATACAAGTTTTGTCTTCTGTCAGTTTCTCTGTATGTCTGTTTGTTCCGGCTAATCTCTGAAAAGGCTGTACTGATTTTTACAGAACGTTCACTGACAGATAGCTAATGTTATAAGGAGTAACATAGGCTTTTTTTAATTTGTATTTTGGAAAAAATATATCGTCACGCAATTCCTATACAGAGGTAGACAGAGGTCTAGTCTAGACCATTAATTCCCTTCGAATCGCCTTCCACCGAAGATATTTTCGGTACCACGTGACAGGTGGTGAGCCCGTCGCCGTCTCTAGGTCCAAGCCATCGATATAATTCGTACATAAGTTTGCCACCTGGGGATCAAACTCTGGTCTCTTGACTCGAAATCCCGAGCACCCAACCGCTCGACATTTGACTGTTCGTCAATAGATTATTTGTGATATCGTACAGGGTCTCTAGTAATCGATCTAATCGAATGGTAACAGAAATAAGCGAAGCCATATAGATGAACAAGTATTAAATTCTTCTTCGACTGATATAATAATAATATTTATGCCTTCTTAAATCAAAATATCATTAAAATTTAAGTATTTAATAATATGGAATGACGACGGTATAGAAGGTTAATGTTTAAAATTTACAATTCAGTTTATCAAGTTATATTGTGTAAGATTTGTACGCCGTAATAATGTGATATGCTCCAATATGAATTTGTATCAACCTGTACACTCACATAGCCTGTCCCCGGCTTCGTGCCCAAGCCAACGGTACAATCTATATATACATCTATACATGTAAATATAATTGGAGTGTCTGTCTGTAATATTGAAATGACCGTTTTTACTACATGTATATGAATATATTTAATAACATTTTATACAAGTTTTGTCTTCTGTCAGTTTCTCTGTATATCTGTTTGTTCCGGCTAATCTCTGAAAAGGCTGTACTGATTACAGAACGTTCACTGACAGATAGCTAATGTTATAAGGAGTAACATAGGCTTTTTAATTTGTATTTTGGAAAAAATATATCGTCACGCAATTCCTATACAGAGGTAGACAGAGGTCTAGTCTAGACCATTAATTCCCTTCGAATCGCCTTCCACCGAAGATATTTTCGGTACCACGTGACAGGTGGTGAGCCCGTCGCCGTCTCTAGGTCCAAGCCATCGATATAATTCGTACATAAGTTTGCCACCTGGGGATCAAACTCTGGTCTCTTGACTCGAAATCCCGAGCACCCAACCACTCGACATTTGACTGTTCGTCAATAGATTATTTGTGATATCGTACAGGATCTCTAGTAATCGATCTAATCGAATGGTAACAGAAATAAGCGAAGCCATATAGATGAACAAGTATTAAATTCTTCTTCGACTGATATAATAATAATATTTATGCCTTCTTAAATCAAAATATCATTAAAATTTAAGTATTTAATAATATGGAATGACGACGGTATAGAAGGTTAATGTTTAAAATTTACAATTCAGTTTATCAAGTTATATTGTGTAAGATTTGTACGCCGTAATAATGTGATATGCTCCAATATGAATTTGTATCAACCTGTACACTCACATAGCCTGTCCCCGGCTTCGTGCCCAAGCCAACGGTACAATCTATATATACATCTATACATGTAAATATAATTGGAGTGTCTGTCTGTAATATTGAAATGACCGTTTTTACTACATGTATATGAATATATTTAATAACATTTTATACAAGTTTTGTCTTCTGTCAGTTTCTCTGTATGTCTGTTTGTTCCGGCTAATCTCTG
The DNA here is from genome assembly GCA_029286605.1 of Sericinus montela. NCBI lineage: Eukaryota > Metazoa > Arthropoda > Insecta > Lepidoptera > Papilionidae > Sericinus > Sericinus montela. The sequence goes on from JAGSMR010000251.1 coordinate 46,406, forward strand.
AAAAGGCTGTACTGATTTTTACAGAACGTTCACTGACAGATAGCTAATGTTATAAGGAGTAACATAGGCTTTTTTTAATTTGTATTTTGGAAAAAATATATCGTCACGCAATTCCTATACAGAGGTAGACAGAGGTCTAGTCTAGACCATTAATTCCCTTCGAATCGCCTTCCACCGAAGATATTTTCGGTACCACGTGACAGGTGGTGAGCCCGTCGCCGTCTCTAGGTCCAAGCCATCGATATAATTCGTACATAAGTTTGCCACCTGGGGATCAAACTCTGGTCTCTTGACTCGAAATCCCGAGCACCCAACCACTCGACATTTGACTGTTCGTCAATAGATTATTTGTGATATCGTACAGGATCTCTAGTAATCGATCTAATCGAATGGTAACAGAAATAAGCGAAGCCATATAGATGAACAAGTATTAAATTCTTCTTCGACTGATATAATAATAATAACTTTATTGGTAATAAGCTTATAGTACATTAAATGTTCACATAAGAAAAACATATAACAAAATTAAGGTTAAAAATAGTGAGGGTGACGTTCTGTTCTCCTAGCTAGGCTATGTAATAGTCTGTATTAAGGAGCTACAGTTCCCTGCCCCCTTATAGTATGTATAAAATTGTTTCTTTTGCGTTAGTACTACAGTTTAAAATCTAACAAAGAACATAGAGAGTGCAAATCGATAAAATGTTTATTTAGTTGGTATTTAAAATAAGGTCTACTTATGTGTCACATGAGTGGTTAAGGTGTTTATATGTTTGGAGTTTGTGAACGTGTGCGACTGACTACGTTTAGATGTATGCGTGTATCAAATAGTGTATTTAAGATGTCACTTTTGGAAGTGTCTGGTTTTATGTGATTGTTAATAAGTATTGTTCTGTTATTGTTATGTTATTTCGTATGTTTTGCTGAGAAGGAAAGTGTGTATAGCTTTTTGCTTTTAAAGTAACACATATCATAAATTTTAGTGTCGTGGTTGATTTTATTATAAAGAAAAGGACCGATGTGCGTAAAAATCTTTTTCAAAGTTGGAGTTAACTATCGGAATACTGCAGATTTTATCCTTCCTACGTTTAGTTAATTTAATGTATATGGTATTACGGTGTTGTAACATTACTGTATGTAAAATGAATAATTGTCTTACATTAAGTACATGTTGAATAAGATGTAATGTAAGATATGTTGAAGTTTTAATACACTTGGGTATGGTAAACAAGACCAAATGATATAACATTTGAAATGTAGATTGAAAGGGCTACTCTATCCTTTTGACTCCATTCCATTTTTTAATCTAGATACGTGCAACACAAAATATCCGAACACAAGAGCGAACTGTGGAATCTTGTGAAGCAAGATGGCGCTTACATATTTATATCGGGCAACGCCAAGAACATGCCGGACAACGTGCGGGTGGCGTTCGTGGAAGATGTTTTCAGTGGCGTCGGTGGGTTGCCTCTAGAACATTCCACGGACCTACTGCGTCAAATGGAACGGACAGGGAGGTTACAAGTGGAGACTTGGTGATATTTTTCGCGAGCGCTAAGCCTTTCAGTTTTTTAAAGGCGTTGTATTTGTTAATTATAGACAATCTTTTTTACATTACTAAATCTATTTAAGTTTTGTTTTTATTTTACCTACTTGACGAGATAATTTCATATCAAATATGAGAATGAACACAAGTATTATGTAAGCAACAAATTATATAGGCAATGTGTATATAAATAGGCAATGGTAAAAAGTGCAGGTTGTGATTTATTTTAATATATTAGTGGCAATTTTATGTTATTTAATTTGTAAGATTAAATAAAATTACAACAACATCTGAATATTTTAATTGATCCTCTTTTCCTTGACTCGACGGCATAACGGCCTATTGAAGTCCATTACAGGACATGGCCTCACTTATATTGGCAAGCGGATTGATGATCACAATACCAGACACCCTTTTTTCCATATTTATTTAGGGGCTTTTATCCTATTTGAATATGTCTGCCACGTGACATTCAGTTTTTATTAATGAATGTTGATTTCAAACTTTATGTCAGGGTATGATGCCTGATATAAAGGTTTAATCAACATTCATTAATTAAAACTGAATGTCACGATCGAGAGATTGAGTCATTAATGCTATGCAGCATTAATGACCATGGCAGATATGCTTTTCGCTGCTTCAGAGCTTGGTTCACCTAATATCGCCTGAACTCCTTCAATGTTCCCTCTATTTAAGTTATGTGTTTGCATTAATGATCCCTCTCTCTCTCTCGTGTTTTACACATTGCACAAGTATGTGTTGTACATCTTCCACTAAACCACATACGTCACAATTGGGAGAACTGATTTTCCTCATCAGGTAAGCAAATTTATTTGAAGGAAGTGTCCCGAACGTAAACTGTTTGCCGTAACAATAAATGGCCTACTCATTTTGGTTTCTATAAACCAAGAAAAGCTTTCTCTTAGTCGCCACTTACATCACCCCAGGAGAATGAGTGTGGAAAAGTATTACGGCATAACCTCACGGCCGGCAATGTAATAAATTAAAAATTGTTGTATCTTTTTCATTAAGTATGTTATGAGGGCTGAAGTATGTTCGTTCTTGAGAGTTGTACCTTTATTCATTCATTCTATGTGGCTATCGATGAGTATTTGTAATAAAATTGTAACGCTTGATACAAACCAATATTACATCAGACATTCCCAATACAAGGTTAGACAGAGGTCTAGTCTAGACCATTAATTCCCTTCGAATCGCCTTCCACCGAAGATATTTTCGGTACCACGTGACAGGTGGTGAGCCCGTCGCCGTCTCTAGGTCCAAGCCATCGATATAATTCGTACATAAGTTTGCCACCTGGGGATCAAACTCTGGAATCTTGTGAAGCAAGATGGCGCTTACATATTTATATCGGGCAACGCCAAGAACATGCCGGACAACGTGCGGGTGGCGTTCGTGGAAGATGTTTTCAGTGGCGTCGGTGGGTTGCCTCTAGAACATTCCACGGACCTACTGCGTCAAATGGAACGGACAGGGAGGTTACAAGTGGAGACTTGGTGATATTTTTCGCGAGCGCTAAGCCTTTCAGTTTTTTTAAAGGCGTTGTATTTGTTAATTATAGACAATCTTTTTTACATTACTAAATCTATTTAAGTTTTGTTTTTATTTTACCTACTTGACGAGATAATTTCATATCAAATATGAGAATGAACACAAGTATTATGTAAGCAACAAATTATATAGGCAATGTGTATATAAATAGGCAATGGTAAAAAGTGCAGGTTGTGATTTATTTTAATATATTAGTGGCAATTTTATGTTATTTAATTTGTAAGATTAAATAAAATTACAACAACATCTGAATATTTTAATTGATCCTCTTTTCCTTGACTCGACGGCATAACGGCCTATTGAAGTCCATTACAGGACATGGCCTCACTTATATTGGCAAGCGGATTGATGATCACAATACCAGACACCCTTTTTTCCATATTTATTTAGGGGCTTTTATCCTATTTGAATATGTCTGCCACGTGACATTCAGTTTTTATTAATGAATGTTGATTTCAAACTTTATGTCAGGGTATTATGCCTGATATAAAGGTTTTAATCAACATTCATTAATTAAAACTGAATGTCACGATCGAGAGTTTGAGTCATTAATGCTGCATGACCATGGCAGATATGCTTTTCGCTGCTTCAGAGCTTGGTTCAGCTAATATCGCCTGAACTCCTTCAACGTTCCCTCTATTTAAGTTATGTGTTTGCATTAATGATCCCCTCTCTCTCTCTCTCGTGTTTTACACATTGCACAAGTATGTGTTGTACATCTTCCACTAAACCACATACGTCACAATTGGGAGAACTGATTTTCCTCATCAGGTAAGCAAATTTATTTGAAGGAAGTGTCCCGAACGTAAACTGTTTGCCGTAACAATAAATGGCCTACTCATTTTGGTTTCTATAAACCAAGAAAAGCTTTCTCTTAGTCGCCACTTACATCACCCCAGGAGAATGAGTGTGGAAAATTATTACAGCATAACCTCACGGCCGGCAATGTAATAAATTAAAAATTGTTGTATCTTTTTCATTAAGTATGTTATGAGGGCTGAAGTATGTTCGTTCTTGAGAGTTGTACCTTTATTCATTCATTCTATGTGGCTATCGATGAGTATTTGTAATAAAATTGTAACGCTTGATACAAACCAATATTACATCAGACATTCCCAATACAAGGTTAGACAGAGGTCTAGACAATTAAGTCGTTTCGACCCACTTTCCACCAAAGACACATTTGGGACAACGTGACAGGAGAGCTCGTCGCCGTCCATTATGTCCAAGCCAACAATATAAATCGTACGTAAGTTTTGAAAAACTTATAGGTACGAGTGCCCTGAGGATCGACTTCCGATCACACTACCACTCGGTTATCGTAACAGTTTTGCTAGTAAGTAAATATAGGTTTAATACTAAGTAAATATATGTGTATAAGAGAGACTCTTATCTTCTATTAGTTGGTATGTAAATAGAAATCAAATTTTATTGAAATTCTAACCTGTAAAATTTAATTAATTTTGTTTAATATAATATGGTGTTGGGCACATTGAAACGTTACGGGGTGCCTCCTTAGTATAATTTCTTTACTAAATCTGTTCAACTTATTCGTTGGGAAACATAAAACCATTCGAAGTCGAAAAAAAAACAATTTCTTAACCAATCTATAACGCCTTTAGAATGTAGATGCCTTTAGAAGGGTATCTTGACACAGCAGCACAATAAGTGGTCACCGCAGCAATAAATACATTTCAATTTGAATAGAAATGAAACACAGAAATAGTGTGAACGTTTTATTCAAAGCCCCATAGAGCCTTGTGGAGGTATACGGAGGGTTCGAATGAAACACAGCGTCAGGCGGCCGGCAGCCCCCACAGCTTGAGGTTGCCGGCGTCGCGCTTGCGGTCGGGCGGCTCCTTGTCCTCGCAGGCGAAGGCCAGCAGGTAGCGCGCCGGGTGCCACGCCACCGTGAACGTGGCCGCCGCCACCGGGACCTCCGCCACCTTCGCGCCTGCGCAGTCGGCGCGGTTACTGTCACCCTTACCCACCGCGGCGCTTGCGCCAACGGCCAATTACACCGAGTTGTATAATAATAATCAATAATAAATAAATTAATACATATATAGATAGGGACAACATCACATACATTGCTCCGATCCCAATGTAATATGCTAAAGCACTTGAGGTATGGGAATCAAAAACAACGAAGGCACCACAAATACCCAGACCCGAGAAATTGTACAAAAGTGGTTTTCTACATTGACCCGACCGGGAACCCGGGACCTCGAGATGACGACACCTTGAAAACCAATGTTTCGCCTCTCGTCCACGGAGATCATCAAATAATATTTGCATACATTACATAACCGCCTGTTGAAATCCACTGCAGGACATAGGCCTCTGCCAAAGGAGGATTCGCCATAATCGCCTCGCTTGGCAGGCGGATTGGCGATCAGGGAATGGCAATATTCTCACGTCCTTACCACACGGCGTAATTATATAATAATAATATTTATGCCTTCTTAAATCAAAATATCATTAAAATTTAAGTATTTAATAATATGGAATGACGACGGTATAGAAGGTTAATGTTTAAAATTTACAATTCAGTTTATCAAGTTATATTGTGTAAGATTTGTACGCCGTAATAATGTGATATGCTCCAATATGAATTTGTATCAACCTGTACACTCACATAGCCTGTCCCCGGCTTCGTGCCCAAGCCAACGGTACAATCTATATATACATCTATACATGTAAATATAATTGGAGTGTCTGTCTGTAATATTGAAATGACCGTTTTTACTACATGTATATGAATATATTTAATAACATTTTATACAAGTTTTGTCTTCTGTCAGTTTCTCTGTATATCTGTTTGTTCCGGCTAATCTCTGAAAAGGCTGTACTGATTACAGAACGTTCACTGACAGATAGCTAATGTTATAAGGAGTAACATAGGCTTTTTTTAATTTGTATTTTGGAAAAAATATATCGTCACGCAATTCCCTATACAGGGGTAGACAGAGGTCTAGTCTAGACCATTAATTCCCTTCGAATCGCCTTCCACCGAAGATATTTTCGGTACCACGTGACAGGTGGTGAGCCCGTCGCCGTCTCTAGGTCCAAGCCATCGATATAATTCGTACATAAGTTTGCCACCTGGGGATCAAACTCTGGTCTCTTGACTCGAAATCCCGAGCACCCAACCACTCGACATTTGACTGTTCGTCAATAGATTATTTGTGATATCGTACAGGATCTCTAGTAATCGATCTAATCGAATGGTAACAGAAATAAGCGAAGCCATATAGATGAACAAGTATTAAATTCTTCTTCGACTGATATAATAATAATATTTATGCCTTCTTAAATCAAAATATCATTAAAATTTAAGTATTTAATAATATGGAATGACGACGGTATAGAAGGTTAATGTTTAAAATTTACAATTCAGTTTATCAAGTTATATTGTGTAAGATTTGTACGCCGTAATAATGTGATATGCTCCAATATGAATTTGTATCAACCTGTACACTCACATAGCCTGTCCCCGGCTTCGTGCCCAAGCCAACGGTACAATCTATATATACATCTATACATGTAAATATAATTGGAGTGTCTGTCTGTAATATTGAAATGACCGTTTTTACTACATGTATATGAATATATTTAATAACATTTTATACAAGTTTTGTCTTCTGTCAGTTTCTCTGTATATCTGTTTGTTCCGGCTAATCTCTGAAAAGGCTGTACTGATTACAGAACGTTCACTGACAGATAGCTAATGTTATAAGGAGTAACATAGGCTTTTTTTAATTTGTATTTTGGAAAAAATATATCGTCACGCAATTCCCTATACAGGGGTAGACAGAGGTCTAGTCTAGACCATTAATTCCCTTCGAATCGCCTTCCACCGAAGATATTTTCGGTACCACGTGACAGGTGGTGAGCCCGTCGCCGTCTCTAGGTCCAAGCCATCGATATAATTCGTACATAAGTTTGCCACCTGGGGATCAAACTCTGGTCTCTTGACTCGAAATCCCGAGCACCCAACCACTCGACATTTGACTGTTCGTCAATAGATTATTTGTGATATCGTACAGGATCTCTAGTAATCGATCTAATCGAATGGTAACAGAAATAAGCGAAGCCATATAGATGAACAAGTATTAAATTCTTCTTCGACTGATATAATAATAATAACTTTATTGGTAATAAACATAGTACATTAAATGTTCACATAAGAAAAACATATAACAAAATTAAGGTTAAAAATAGTGAGCGTGACGTTCTGTTCTCCTAGCTAGGCTATGTAATAGTCTGTATTAAGGAGCTACAGTTCCCTGCCCCTTATAGTATGTATAAAATTGTTTCTTTTGCGTTAGTACTACAGTTTAAAATCTAACAAAGAACATAGAGAGTGCAAATCGATAAAAATGTTTATTTAGTTGGTATTTAAAATAAGGTCTACTTATGTGTCACATGAGTGGTTAAGGTGTTTATATGTTTGGAGTTTGTGAACGTGTGCGACTGACTACGTTTAGATGTATGCGTGTATCAAATAGTGTATGTAAGATGTCACTTTTGGAAGTGTCTGGTTTTATGTGATTGTTAATAAGTATTGTTCTGTTATTGTTATGTTATTTCGTATGTTTTGCTGAGAAGGAAAGTGTGTATAGCTTTTTTGCTTTTAAAGTAACACATATCATAAATTTTAGTGTCGTGGTTGATTTTATTATAAAGAAAAGGACCGATGTGCGTAAAAAATCTTTTTTCAAAGTTGGAGTTAACTATCGGAATACTGCAGATTTTATCCTTCCTACGTTTAGTTAATTTAATGTATATGGTATTACGGTGTTGTAACATTACTGTATGTAAAATGAATAATTGTCTTACATTAAGTACATGTTGAATAAGATGTAATGTAAGATATGTTGAAGTTTTTAATACACTTGGGTATGGTAAACAAGACCAAATGATATAACATTTGAAATGTAGATTGAAAGTGCTACTCTATACTTTTGACTCCATTCCATTTTTTTAATCTAGATACGTGCAACACAAAATATCCGAACACAAGAGCGAACTGTGGAATCTTGTGAAGCAAGATGGCGCTTACATATTTATATCGGGCAACGCCAAGAACATGCCGGACAACGTGCGGGTGGCGTTCGTGGAAGATGTTTTCAGTGGCGTCGGTGGGTTGCCTCTAGAACATTCCACGGACCTACTGCGTCAAATGGAACGGACAGGGAGGTTACAAGTGGAGACTTGGTGATATTTTTCGCGAGCGCTAAGCCTTTCAGTTTTTCAAAGGCGTTGTATTTGTTAATTATAGACAATCTTTTTACATTACTAAATCTATTTAAGTTTTGTTTTATTTTACCTACTTGACGAGATAATTTCATATCAAATATGAGAATGAACACAAGTATTATGTAAGCAACAAATTATATAGGCAATGTGTATATAAATAGGCAATGGTAAAAAGTGCAGGTTGTGATTTATTTTAATATATTAGTGGCAATTTTATGTTATTTAATTTGTAAGATTAAATAAAATTACAACAACATCTGAATATTTTAATTGATCCTCTTTTCCTTGACTCGACGGCATAACGGCCTATTGAAGTCCATTACAGGACATGGCCTCACTTATATTGGCAAGCGGATTGATGATCACAATACCAGACACCCTTTTTCCATATTTATTTAGGGCTTTTATCCTATTTGAATATGCCTGCCACGTGACATTCAGTTTTATTAATGAATGTTGATTTCAAACTTTATGTCAGGGTATGATGCCTGATATAAAGGTTTTAATCAACATTCATTAATTAAAACTGAATGTCACGATCGAGAGATTGAGTCATTAATGCTGCATGACCATGGCAGATATGCTTTTCGCTGCTTCAGAGCTTGGTTCAGCTAATATCGCCTGAACTCCTTCAACGTTCCCTCTATTTAAGTTATGTGTTTGCATTAATGATCCCTCTCTCTCTCTCGTGTTTTACACATTGCACAAGTATGTGTTGTACATCTTCCACTAAACCACATACGTCACAATTGGGAGAACTGATTTTCCTCATCAGGTAAGCAAATTTATTTGAAGGAAGTGTCCTGAACGTAAACTGTTTGCCGTAACAATAAATGGCCTACTCATTTTGGTTTCTATAAACCAAGAAAAAGCTTTCTCTTAGTCGCCACTTACATCACCCCCGGAGAATGGGTGTGGAAAATTATTACGGTGTTGTAACATTACTGTATGTAAAATGAATAATTGTCTTACATTAAGTACATGTTGAATAAGATGTAATGTAAGATATGTTGAAGTTTTTAATACACTTGGGTATGGTAAACAAGACCAAATGATATAACATTTGAAATGTAGATTGAAAGTGCTACTCTATCCTTTTGACTCCATTCCATTTTTTTAATCTAGATACGTGCAACACAAAATATCCGAACACAAGAGCGAACTGTGGAATCTTGTGAAGCAAGATGGCGCTTACATATTTATATCGGGCAACGCCAAGAACATGCCGGACAACGTGCGGGTGGCGTTCGTGGAAGATGTTTTCAGTGGCGTCGGTGGGTTGCCTCTAGAACATTCCACGGACCTACTGCGTCAAATGGAACGGACAGGGAGGTTACAAGTGGAGACTTGGTGATATTTTTCGCGAGCGCTAAGCCTTTCAGTTTTTCAAAGGCGTTGTATTTGTTAATTATAGACAATCTTTTTACATTACTAAATCTATTTAAGTTTTGTTTTATTTTACCTACTTGACGAGATAATTTCATATCAAATATGAGAATGAACACAAGTATTATGTAAGCAACAAATTATATAGGCAATGTGTATATAAATAGGCAATGGTAAAAAGTGCAGGTTGTGATTTATTTTAATATATTAGTGGCAATTTTATGTTATTTAATTTGTAAGATTAAATAAAATTACAACAACATCTGAATATTTTAATTGATCCTCTTTTCCTTGACTCGACGGCATAACGGCCTATTGAAGTCCATTACAGGACATGGCCTCACTTATATTGGCAAGCGGATTGATGATCACAATACCAGACACCCTTTTTCCATATTTATTTAGGGGCTTTTATCCTATTTGAATATGCCTGCCACGTGACATTCAGTTTTATTAATGAATGTTGATTTCAAACTTTATGTCAGGGTATGATGCCTGATATAAAGGTTTTAATCAACATTCATTAATTAAAACTGAATGTCACGATCGAGAGATTGAGTCATTAATGCTGCATGACCATGGCAGATATGCTTTTCGCTGCTTCAGAGCTTGGTTCAGCTAATATCGCCTGAACTCCTTCAACGTTCCCTCTATTTAAGTTATGTGTTTGCATTAATGATCCCTCTCTCTCTCTCGTGTTTTACACATTGCACAAGTATGTGTTGTACATCTTCCACTAAACCACATACGTCACAATTGGGAGAACTGATTTTCCTCATCAGGTAAGCAAATTTATTTGAAGGAAGTGTCCCGAACGTAAACTGTTTGCCGTAACAATAAATGGCCTACTCATTTTGGTTTCTATAAACCAAGAAAAAGCTTTCTCTTAGTCGCCACTTACATCACCCCAGGAGAATGGGTGTGGAAAATTATTACAGCATAACCTCACGGCCGGCAATGTAATAAATTAAAATTGTTGTATCTTTTTCATTAAGTATGTTATGAGGGCTGAAGTATGTTCGTTCTTGAGAGTTGTACCTTTATTCATTCATTCTATGTGGCTATCGATGAGTATTTGTAATAAAATTGTAACGCTTGATACAAACCAATATTACATCAGACTTTCCCAATACAAGGTTAGACAGAGGTCTAGACAATTAAGTCGTTTCGACCCACTTTCCACCAAAGACACATTTGGGACAACGTGACAGGAGAGCTCGTCGCCGTCCATTATGTCCAAGCCAACAATATAAATCGTACGTAAGTTTTTGAAAAACTTATAGGTACGAGTGCCCTGGGGATCGACTTCCGATCACACTACCACTCGGTTATCGTAACAGTTTTGCTAGTAAGTAAATATAGGTTTAATACTAAGTAAATATATGTGTATAAGAGAGACTCTTATCTTCTATTAGTTGGTATGTAAATAGAAATCAAATTTTATTGAAATTCTAACCTGTAAAATTTAATTAATTTTGTTTAATATAATATGGTGTTGGGCACATTGAAACGTTACGGGGTGCCTCCTTAGTATAATTTCTTTACTAAATCTGTTCAACTTATTCGTTGGGAAACATAAAACCATTCGAAGTCGAAAAAAAAAACAATTTCTTAACCAATCTATAACGCCTTTAGAATGTAGATGCCTTTAGAAGGGTATCTTGACACAGCAGCACAATAAGTGGTCACCGCAGCAATAAATACATTTCAATTTGAATAGAAATGAAACACAGAACTACTTACACAAAAACATACACATCGATATGTTTTTGTGTAAGCGGTACGGGCTATGTATGGGTCAAACAGGCAGCCCCATAGAACCCTGGGACATACCGAGGGTTCAAATGAAACACAGAAATAGTGTGAACGTTTTATTCAAAGCCCCATAGAGCCTTGTGGAGGTATACGGAGGGTTCGAATGAAACACAGCGTCAGGCGGCCGGCAGCCCCCACAGCTTGAGGTTGCCGGCGTCGCGCTTGCGGTCGGGCGGCTCCTTGTCCTCGCAGGCGAAGGCCAGCAGGTAGCGCGCCGGGTGCCACGCCACCGTGAACGTGGCCGCCGCCACCGGGACCTCCGCCACCTTCGCGCCTGCGCAGTCGGCGCAGTTACTGTCACCCTTACCCACCGCGGCGCTTGCGCCAACGGCCAATTACACCGAGTTGTATAATAATAATCAATAATAAATAAATTAATACATATATAGATAGGGACAACATCACATACATTGCTCCGATCCCAATGTAATATGCTAAAGCACTTGAGGTATGGGAATCAAAAACAACGAAGGCACCACAAATACCCAGACCCGAGAAATTGTACAAAAGTGGTTTTCTACATTGACCCGACCGGGAACCCGGGACCTCGAGATGACGACACCTTGAAAACCAATGTTTCGCCTCTCGTCCACGGAGATCATCAAATAATATTTGCATACATTACATAACCGCCTGTTGAAATCCACTGCAGGACATAGGCCTCTGCCAAAGGGAGGATTCGCCATAATCGCCTCGCTTGGCAGGCGGATTGGCGATCAGGGAATGGCAATATTCTCACGTCCTTACCACACGGCGTAATTATATAATAATAATATTTATGCCTTCTTAAATCAAAATATCATTAAAATTTAAGTATTTAATAATATGGAATGACGACGGAATAGAAGGTTAATGTTTAAAATTTACAATTCAGTTTATCAAGTTATATTGTGTAAGATTTGTACGCCGTAATAATGTGATATGCTCCAATATGAATTTGTATCAACCTGTACACTCACATAGCCTGTCCCCGGCTTCGTGCCCAAGCCAACGGTACAATCTATATATACATCTATACATGTAAATGTAATTGGAGTGTCTGTCTGTAATATTGAAATGACCGTTTTTACTACATGTATATGAATATATTTAATAACATTTTATACAAGTTTTGTCTTCTGTCAGTTTCTCTGTATGTCTGTTTGTTCCGGCTAATCTCTGAAAAGGCTGTACTGATTTTTACAGAACGTTCACTGACAGATAGCTAATGTTATAAGGAGTAACATAGGCTTTTTTTAATTTGTATTTTGGAAAAAATATATCGTCACGCAATTCCCTATACAGGGGTAGACAGAGGTCTAGTCTAGACCATTAATTCCCTTCGAATCGCCTTCCACCGAAGATATTTTCGGTACCACGTGACAGGTGGTGAGCCCGTCGCCGTCTCTAGGTCCAAGCCATCGATATAATTCGTACATAAGTTTGCCACCTGGGGATCAAACTCTGGTCTCTTGACTCGAAATCCCGAGCACCCAACCACTCGACATTTGACTGTTCGTCAATAGATTATTTGTGATATCGTACAGGATCTCTAGTAATCGATCTAATCGAATGGTAACAGAAATAAGCGAAGCCATATAGATGAACAAGTATTAAATTCTTCTTCGACTGATATAATAATAATAACTTTATTGGTAATAAGCTTATAGTACATTAAATGTTCACATAAGAAAAACATATAACAAAATTAAGGTTAAAAATAGTGAGGGTGACGTTCTGTTCTCCTAGCTAGGCTATGTAATAGTCTGTATTAAGGAGCTACAGTTCCCTGCCCCCTTATAGTATGTATAAAATTGTTTCTTTTGCGTTAGTACTACAGTTTAAAATCTAACAAAGAACATAGAGAGTGCAAATCGATAAAAATGTTTATTTAGTTGGTATTTAAAATAAGGTCTACTTATGTGTCACATGAGTGGTTAAGGTGTTTATATGTTTGGAGTTTGTGAACGTGTGCGACTGACTACGTTTAGATGTATGCGTGTATCAAATAGTGTATGTAAGATGTCACTTTTGGAAGTGTCTGGTTTTATGTGATTGTTAATAAGTATTGTTCTGTTATTGTTATGTTATTTCGTATGTTTTGCTGAGAAGGAAAGTGTGTATAGCTTTTTTGCTTTTAAAGTAACACATATCATAAATTTTAGTGTCGTGGTTGATTTTATTATAAAGAAAAGGACCGATGTGCGTAAAAAATCTTTTTTCAAAGTTGGAGTTAACTATCGGAATACTGCAGATTTTATCCTTCCTACGTTTAGTTAATTTAATGTATATGGTATTACGGTGTTGTAACATTACTGTATGTAAAATGAATAATTGTCTTACATTAAGTACATGTTGAATAAGATGTAATGTAAGATATGTTGAAGTTTTAATACACTTGGGTATGGTAAACAAGACCAAATGATATAACATTTGAAATGTAGATTGAAAGGGCTACTCTATCCTTTTGACTCCATTCCATTTTTTAATCTAGATACGTGCAACACAAAATATCCGAACACAAGAGCGAACTGTGGAATCTTGTGAAGCAAGATGGCGCTTACATATTTATATCGGGCAACGCCAAGAACATGCCGGACAACGTGCGGGAGGCGTTCGTGGAAGATGTTTTCAGTGGCGTCGGTGGGTTGCCTCTAGAACATTCCACGGACCTACTGCGTCAAATGGAACGGACAGGGAGGTTACAAGTGGAGACTTGGTGATATTTTTCGCGAGCGCTAAGCCTTTCAGTTTTTCAAAGGCGTTGTATTTGTTAATTATAGACAATCTTTTTACATTACTAAATCTATTTAAGTTTTGTTTTATTTTACCTACTTGACGAGATAATTTCATATCAAATATGAGAATGAACACAAGTATTATCTAAGCAACAAATTATATAGGCAATGTGTATATAAATAGGCAATGGTAAAAAGTGCAGGTTGTGATTTATTTTAATATATTAGTGGCAATTTTATGTTATTTAATTTGTAAGATTAAATAAAATTACAACAACATCTGAATATTTTAATTGATCCTCTTTTCCTTGACTCGACGGCATAACGGCCTATTGAAGTCCATTACAGGACATGGCCTCACTTATATTGGCAAGCGGATTGATGATCACAATACCAGACACCCTTTTTCCATATTTATTTAGGGGCTTTTATCCTATTTGAATATGCCTGCCACGTGACATTCAGTTTTATTAATGAATGTTGATTTCAAACTTTATGTCAGGGTATGATGCCTGATATAAAGGTTTTAATCAACATTCATTAATTAAAACTGAATGTCACGATCGAGAGATTGAGTCATTAATGCTGCATGACCATGGCAGATATGCTTTTCGCTGCTTCAGAGCTTGGTTCAGCTAATATCGCCTGAACTCCTTCAACGTTCCTCTATTTAAGTTTTGTTTTATTTTACCTACTTGACGAGATAATTTCATATCAAATATGAGAATGAACACAAGTATTATCTAAGCAACAAATTATATAGGCAATGTGTATATAATAATATATAAATAGGCAATGGTAAAAAGTGCAGGTTGTGATTTATTTTAATATATTAGTGGCAATTTTATGTTATTTAATTTGTAAGATTAAATAAAATTACAACAACATCTGAATATTTTAATTGATCCTCTTTTCCTTGACTCGACGGCATAACGGCCTATTGAAGTCCATTACAGGACATGGCCTCACTTATATTGGCAAGCGGATTGATGATCACAATACCAGACACCCTTTTTTCCATATTTATTTAGGGGCTTTTATCCTATTTGAATATGCCTGCCACGTGACATTCAGTTTTTATTAATGAATGTTGATTTCAAACTTTATGTCAGGGTATGATGCCTGATATAAAGGTTTTAATCAACATTCATTAATTAAAACTGAATGTCACGATCGAGAGTTTGAGTCATTAATGCTGCATGACCATGGCAGATATGCTTTTCGCTGCTTCAGAGCTTGGTTCAGCTAATATCGCCTGAACTCCTTCAACGTTCCTCTATTTAAGTTATGTGTTTGCATTAATGATCCCTCTCTCTCTCTCGTGTTTTACACATTGCACAAGTATGTGTTGTACATCTTCCACTAAACCACATACGTCACAATTGGGAGAACTGATTTTCCTCATCAGGTAAGCAAATTTATTTGAAGGAAGTGTCCCGAACGTAAACTGTTTGCCGTAACAATAAATGGCCTACTCATTTTGGTTTCTATAAACCAAGAAAAAGCTTTCTCTTAGTCGCCACTTACATCACCCCGGGAGAATGAGTGTGGAAAAGTATTACGGCATAACCTCACGGCCGGCAATGTAATAAATTAAAAATTGTTGTATCTTTTTTCATTAAGTATGTTATGAGGGCTGAAGTATGTTCGTTCTTGAGAGTTGTACCTTTATTCATTCATTCTATGTGGCTATCGATGAGTATTTGTAATAAAATTGTAACGCTTGATACAAACCAATATTACATCAGACATTCCCAATACAAGGTTAGACAGAGGTCTAGACAATTAAGTCGTTTCGACCCACTTTCCACCAAAGACACATTTGGGACAACGTGACAGGAGAGCTCGTCGCCGTCCATTATGTCCAAGCCAACAATATAAATCGTACGTAAGTTTTTGAAAAACTTATAGGTACGAGTGCCCTGGGGATCGACTTCCGATCACACTACCACTCGGTTATCGTAACAGTTTTGCTAGTAAGTAAATATAGGTTTAATACTAAGTAAATATATGTGTATAAGAGAGACTCTTATCTTCTATTAGTTGGTATGTAAATAGAAATCAAATTTTATTGAAATTCTAACCTGTAAAATTTAATTAATTTTGTTTAATATAATATGGTGTTGGGCACATTGAAACGTTACGGGTGCCTCCTTAGTATAATTTCTTTACTAAATCTGTTCAACTTATTCGTTGGGAAACATAAAACCATTCGAAGTCGAAAAAAAACAATTTCTTAACCAATCTATAACGCCTTTAGAATATAGATGCCTTTAGAAGGGTATCTTGACACAGCAGCACAATAAGTGGTCACCGCAGCAATAAATACATTTCAATTTGAATAGAAATGAAACACAGAACTACTTACACAAAACATACACATCGATATGTTTTGTGTAAATAGCTACAAACTATGTATGGGTCAAACAGGCAGCCCCATAGAACCCTGGGACATACCGAGGGTTCAAATGAAACACAGAAATAGTGTGAACGTTTTATTCAAAGCCCCATAGAGCCTTGTGGAGGTATACGGAGGGTTCGAATGAAACACAGCGTCAGGCGGCCGGCAGCCCCCACAGCTTGAGGTTGCCGGCGTCGCGCTTGCGGTCGGGCGGCTCCTTGTCCTCGCAGGCGAAGGCCAGCAGGTAGCGCGCCGGGTGCCACGCCACCGTGAACGTGGCCGCCGCCACCGGGACCTCCGCCACCTTCGCGCCTGCGCAGTCGGCGCGGTTACTGTCACCCTTACCCACCGCGGCGCTTGCGCCAACGGCCAATTACACCGAGTTGTATAATAATAATCAATAATAAATAAATTAATACATATATAGATAGGGACAACATCACATACATTGCTCCGATCCCAATGTAATATGCTAAAGCACTTGAGGTATGGGAATCAAAAACAACGAAGGCACCACAAATACCCAGACCCGAGAAATTGTACAAAAGTGGTTTTCTACATTGACCCGACCGGGAACCCGGGACCTCGAGATGACGACACCTTGAAAACCAATGTTTCGCCTCTCGTCCACGGAGATCATCAAATAATATTTGCATACATTACATAACCGCCTGTTGAAATCCACTGCAGGACATAGGCCTCTGCCAAAGGAGGATTCGCCATAATCGCCTCGCTTGGCAGGCGGATTAACGATCAGGGAATGGCAATATTCTCACGTCCTTACCACACGGCGTAATTATATAATAATAATATTTATGCCTTCTTAAATCAAAATATCATTAAAATTTAAGTATTTAATAATATGGAATGACGACGGTATAGAAGGTTAATGTTTAAAATTTACAATTCAGTTTATCAAGTTATATTGTGTAAGATTTGTACGCTGTAATAATGTGATATGCTCCAATATGAATTTGTATCAACCTGTACACTCACATAGCCTGTCCCCGGCTTCGTGCCCAAGCCAACGGTACAATCTATATATACATCTATACATGTAAATATAATTGGAGTGTCTGTCTGTAATATTGAAATGACCGTTTTACTACATGTATATGAATATATTTAATAACATTTTATACAAGTTTTGTCTTCTGTCAGTTTCTCTGTATGTCTGTTTGTTCCGGCTAATCTCTGAAAAGGCTGTACTGATTTTACAGAACGTTCACTGACAGATAGCTAATGTTATAAGGAGTAACATAGGCTTTTTATTTGTATTTTGGAAAAAATATATCGTCACGCAATTCCTATACAGAGGTAGACAGAGGTCTAGTCTAGACCATTAATTCCTTCGAATCGCCTTCCACCGAAGATATTTTCGGTACCACGTGACAGGTGGTGAGCCCGTCGCCGTCTCTAGGTCCAAGCCATCGATATAATTCGTACATAAGTTTGCCACCTGGGGATCAAACTCTGGTCTCTTGACTCGAAATCCCGAGCACCCAACCACTCGACATTTGACTGTTCGTCAATAGATTATTTGTGATATCGTACAGGATCTCTAGTAATCGATCTAATCGAATGGTAACAGAAATAAGCGAAGCCATATAGATGAACAAGTATTAAATTCTTCTTCGACTGATATAATAATAATATTTATGCCTTCTTAAATCAAAATATCATTAAAATTTAAGTATTTAATAATATGGAATGACGACGGTATAGAAGGTTAATGTTTAAAATTTACAATTCAGTTTATCAAGTTATATTGTGTAAGATTTGTACGCTGTAATAATGTGATATGCTCCAATATGAATTTGTATCAACCTGTACACTCACATAGCCTGTCCCCGGCTTCGTGCCCAAGCCAACGGTACAATCTATATATACATCTATACATGTAAATATAATTGGAGTGTCTGTCTGTAATATTGAAATGACCGTTTTACTACATGTATATGAATATATTTAATAACATTTTATACAAGTTTTGTCTTCTGTCAGTTTCTCTGTATGTCTGTTTGTTCCGGCTAATCTCTGAAAAGGCTGTACTGATTTTACAGAACGTTCACTGACAGATAGCTAATGTTATAAGGAGTAACATAGGCTTTTTATTTGTATTTTGGAAAAAATATATCGTCACGCAATTCCCTATACAGAGGTAGACAGAGGTCTAGTCTAGACCATTAATTCCTTCGAATCGCCTTCCACCGAAGATATTTTCGGTACCACGTGACAGGTGGTGAGCCCGTCGCCGTCTCTAGGTCCAAGCCATCGATATAATTCGTACATAAGTTTGCCACCTGGGGATCAAACTCTGGTCTCTTGACTCGAAATCCCGAGCACCCAACCACTCGACATTTGACTGTTCGTCAATAGATTATTTGTGATATCGTACAGGATCTCTAGTAATCGATCTAATCGAATGGTAACAGAAATAAGCGAAGCCATATAGATGAACAAGTATTAAATTCTTCTTCGACTGATATAATAATAATAACTTTATTGGTAATAAGCTTATAGTACATTAAATGTTCACATAAGAAAAACATATAACAAAATTAAGGTTAAAAATAGTGAGGGTGACGTTCTGTTCTCCTAGCTAGGCTATGTAATAGTCTGTATTAAGGAGCTACAGTTCCCTGCCCCTTATAGTATGTATAAAATTGTTTCTTTTGCGTTAGTACTACAGTTTAAAATCTAACAAAGAACATAGAGAGTGCAAATCGATAAAAATGTTTATTTAGTTGGTATTTAAAATAAGGTCTACTTATGTGTCACATGAGTGGTTAAGGTGTTTATATGTTTGGAGTTTGTGAACGTGTGCGACTGACTACGTTTAGATGTATGCGTGTATCAAATAGTGTATTTAAGATGTCACTTTTGGAAGTGTCTGGTTTTATGTGATTGTTAATAAGTATTGTTCTGTTATTGTTATGTTATTTCGTATGTTTTGCTGAGAAGGAAAGTGTGTATAGCTTTTTGCTTTTAAAGTAACACATATCATAAATTTTAGTGTCGTGGTTGATTTTATTATAAAGAAAAGGACCGATGTGCGTAAAAATCTTTTTCAAAGTTGGAGTTAACTATCGGAATACTGCAGATTTTATCCTTCCTACGTTTAGTTAATTTAATGTATATGGTATTACGGTGTTGTAACATTACTGTATGTAAAATGAATAATTGTCTTACATTAAGTACATGTTGAATAAGATGTAATGTAAGATATGTTGAAGTTTTAATACACTTGGGTATAGTAAACAAGACCAAATGATATAACATTTGAAATGTAGATTGAAAGGGCTACTCTATCCTTTTGACTCCATTCCATTTTTTAATCTAGATACGTGCAACACAAAATATCCGAACACAAGAGCGAACTGTGGAATCTTGTGAAGCAAGATGGCGCTTACATATTTATATCGGGCAACGCCAAGAACATGCCGGACAACGTGCGGGAGGCGTTCGTGGAAGATGTTTTCAGTGGCGTCGGTGGGTTGCCTCTAGAACATTCCACGGACCTACTGCGTCAAATGGAACGGACAGGGAGGTTACAAGTGGAGACTTGGTGATATTTTTCGCGAGCGCTAAGCCTTTCAGTTTTTTTAAAGGCGTTGTATTTGTTAATTATAGACAATCTTTTTTACATTACTAAATCTATTTAAGTTTTGTTTTATTTTACCTACTTGACGAGATAATTTCATATCAAATATGAGAATGAACACAAGTATTATGTAAGCAACAAATTATATAGGCAATGTGTATATAAATAGGCAATGGTAAAAAGTGCAGGTTGTGATTTATTTTAATATATTAGTGGCAATTTTATGTTATTTAATTTGTAAGATTAAATAAAATTACAACAACATCTGAATATTTTAATTGATCCTCTTTTCCTTGACTCGACGGCATAACGGCCTATTGAAGTCCATTACAGGACATGGCCTCACTTATATTGGCAAGCGGATTGATGATCACAATACCAGACACCCTTTTTCCATATTTATTTAGGGCTTTTATCCTATTTGAATATGCCTGCCACGTGACATTCAGTTTTATTAATGAATGTTGATTTCAAACTTTATGTCAGGGTATGATGCCTGATATAAAGGTTTTAATCAACATTCATTAATTAAAACTGAATGTCACGATCGAGAGATTGAGTCATTAATGCTGCATGACCATGGCAGATATGCTTTTCGCTGCTTCAGAGCTTGGTTCAGCTAATATCGCCTGAACTCCTTCAACGTTCCCTCTATTTAAGTTATGTGTTTGCATTAATGATCCCTCTCTCTCTCTCTCGTGTTTTACACATTGCACAAGTATGTGTTGTACATCTTCCACTAAACCACATACGTCACAATTGGGAGAACTGATTTTCCTCATCAGGTAAGCAAATTTATTTGAAGGAAGTGTCCCGAACGTAAACTGTTTGCCGTAACAATAAATGGCCTACTCATTTTGGTTTCTATAAACCAAGAAAAGCTTTCTCTTAGTCGCCACTTACATCACCCCAGGAGAATGGGTGTGGAAAATTATTACAGCATAACCTCACGGCCGGCAATGTAATAAATTAAAAATTGTTGCATCTTTTTTCATAAAGTATGTTATGAGGGCTGAAGTATGTATGAAGTATGTTCGTTCTTGAGAGTTGTACCTTTATTCATTCATTCTATGTGGCTATCGATGAGTATTTGTAATAAAATTGTAACGCTTGATACAAACCAATATTACATCAGACTTTCCCAATACAAGGTTAGACAGAGGTCTAGACAATTAAGTCGTTTCGACCCACTTTCCACCAAAGACACATTTGGGACAACGTGACAGGAGAGCTCGTCGCCGTCCATTATGTCCAAGCCAACAATATAAATCGTACGTAAGTTTTGAAAACTTATAGGTACGAGTGCCCTGAGGATCGACTTCCGATCACACTACCACTCAGTTATCGTAACAGTTTTGCTAGTAAGTAAATATAGGTTTAATACTAAGTAAATATATGTGTATAAGAGAGACTCTTATCTTCTATTAGTTGGTATGTAAATAGAAATCAAATTTTATTGAAATTCTAACCTGTAAAATTTAATTAATTTTGTTTAATATAATATGGTGTTGGGCACATTGAAACGTTACGGGTGCCTCCTTAGTATAATTTCTTTACTAAATCTGTTCAACTTATTCGTTGGTGATATAAAGGTTTTAATCAACATTCATTAATTAAAACTGAATGTCACGATCGAGAGATTGAGTCATTAATGCTGCATGACCATGGCAGATATGCTTTTCGCTGCTTCAGAGCTTGGTTCAGCTAATATCGCCTGAACTCCTTCAACGTTCCCTCTATCTAAGTTATGTGTTTGCATTAATGATCCCTCTCTCTCTCTCGTGTTTTACACATTGCACAAGTATGTGTTGTACATCTTCCACTAAACCACATACGTCACAATTGGGAGAACTGATTTTCCTCATCAGGTAAGCAAATTTATTTGAAGGAAGTGTCCCGAACGTAAACTGTTTGCCGTAACAATAAATGGCCTACTCATTTTGGTTTCTATAAACCAAGAAAAAGCTTTCTCTTAGTCGCCACTTACATCACCCCCGGGAGAATGGGTGTGGAAAATTATTACAGCATAACCTCACGGCCGGCAATGTACACATATTAAAATTGTTGTATCTTTTTCATAAAGTATGTTATGAGGCTGAAGTATGTATGAAGTATGTTCGTTCTTGAGAGTTGTACCTTTATTCATTCATTCTATGTGGCTATCGATGAGTATTTGTAATAAAATTGTAACGCTTGATACAAACCAATATTACATCAGACATTCCCAATACAAGGTTAGACAGAGGTCTAGACAATTAAGTCGTTTCGACCCACTTTCCACCAAAGACACATTTGGGACAACGTGACAGGAGAGCTCGTCGCCGTCCATTATGTCCAAGCCAACAATATAAATCGTACGTAAGTTTTGAAAAACTTATAGGTACGAGTGCCCTGGGGATCGACTTCCGATCACACTACCACTCAGTTATCGTAACAGTTTTGCTAGTAAGTAAATATAGGTTTAATACTAAGTAAATATATGTGTATAAGAGAGACTCTTATCTTCTATTAGTTGGTATGTAAATAGAAATCAAATTTTATTGAAATTCTAACCTGTAAAATTTAATTAATTTTGTTTAATATAATATGGTGTTGGGCACATTGAAACGTTACAGGGGTGCCTCCTTAGTATAATTTCTTTACTAAATCTGTTCAACTTATTCGTTGGGAAACATAAAACCATTCGAAGTCGAAAAAAAAACAATTTCTTAACCAATCTATAACGCCTTTAGAATATATTTATTTATTTATTTATATATTCTTTATTGTACTACAAAGTGAAAATAAGTACAAGTAACATATAGGTAGTACAAGGGCGGTCTTATTACTAAAAGCAATTTCTTCCAGACAACCTTGCTATAGAAGCGTATGAAGAAATAACGAAGAAAAGGAGAATTGGTGTGCCGCTTTT
Source organism: Sericinus montela (assembly GCA_029286605.1). Taxonomy (NCBI): domain Eukaryota; kingdom Metazoa; phylum Arthropoda; class Insecta; order Lepidoptera; family Papilionidae; genus Sericinus; species Sericinus montela. The sequence goes on from JAGSMR010000251.1 coordinate 69,617, forward strand.
ATTCAAAATAGATTACTAAATGATGGCAGCCGTAATATAAAGGATTATTTTATGAATAAAGAAATAAGGAGATGGTGAAAAAAAAGGAATGAAACTAAAAACGTGGGAAATGGCGTTAGGTTTCTAGATAATAGGAATTAAGTTTTTGAATGAAGGAAGAGATGGAGCACGTCGAATATGTAAGGGCAAAGTGTTCCACAGGCGGACAGCAGTAACAGTAAAGATTTATTATAAAAGGAAGAGGTGTAGAGGTTCGGAGGAAGATTGACAGCGGGCAGAAGAAACCGATCATAGGAAAGGGACATATACTCAAACCGATCTTTTAGGTATTGGGAGTATGGATTAAACAACACGGAGTACAAAGCAGAAAAGATGTGCGTATTCCTGCGAAGGCGGATTGGCAGCCCACTTGAGCTTCTTGCGAAATTCAGAAATGTGGTCATATTTGCGAAGCCCAAATATGTAACGAATACTAAGGTTTTGAATTCGCTCAAGTTTTTTAAGCTGCTCTTCAGTTATGTCGAGATAGCAAATATCAGCATAGTCAAGGATGGGCAAAAGTAAGGACTGAGCAAGCACAACTTTAGTAGTCAACGGTAGGAAGTTACGTAGTCTGCGTAAAGAACCCAGTGTTGCAAACATTTTACGACTAACTTCGTTAATTTGTGGAGTCCATGTCAAACAGGAGTCAAATATAACACCAGATTCTTAAGTTTTTGCTATAAGGGATATGAGTACCATTGAGATAAATTTGCGGTATATTAGACCAATCAATTTTAGAAATAATTCTTGGACTTCAACAATTATTGACTGACTTTTCTTAGGATTGATACATAAACCATAAGATTTGCTCCACTTCAAGATACAAGTCAAGTCAGCATTTATCGACTCAATTGCTGTTGGCAGGGCTTCCAATGAAGATTGTTTATAAATTTGGAGATCGTCTGCATACAAGTGGTAAGAAGAAGATATGTGATTGCTTACTGAATTAATGAAAATAGCAAAAGGGCGGAGACAACACGCCACCTTGAGGACGCCAGCGCCAATACTAGTCCAGGTGGAAAAAATATCCTGAACCTGGATACGTTGCCGGCGGCGTCCTTCTGAAATAACGAAAACCAATCAATTGCTGCCGGAGATATGTTAAGAGAGCGCAAAATACCTAACGGTTCAAAATCAACGGTATTAACGCATTACTGAAATCCAGCAGAGTAAGTACTGTTAACTTTGATTTTCCATTCCATAACGAATATCGTCAGTAATTTGCAATAGTGCTGTGGTTGTACTGTGTCGGGTCAGAAACCGGATTGCAGAGGATTGAAAGGTTTTGATCAGATAGGTAGGAATTAAGTTGATTTATAAACAAGACGTTCAAGAACTTTGGATAGAAAGGAAGTAAAGAAATTGGCGATAATCGGAGAAGATCACAGGATTCGTCTTTTCGGGATAGGAATTACATTAGCATCTTTCCAAACAGTAGGAAAAGAAGCAGTGTTCAAGGATTTATTAAGGATGGCAGTAATTACAGGGTTCGAGAGAAGTCAACGAGAGTTATCGTTTTGCAATGATACTATCAGTACCGACTGAATTCAGATGGATGGATAAGATAGCTCTCTTTACACCACAGCTGTCAAATTGATTAAGATTAAAAGCAGGAGAATCTGGAGCAGCAGGAATACTTGAGGAAATTCAACGTATCATCTTTTGTGATTATCAACAAAAGAAGAAGAAGAAAATGCTGGTTAAGCTGGTTAAGATCTATACCGTGATAATTTAAGTTATTATTTGAGTTCCCAACTCCTAAGATTTAAATTTCCAGACTCTGGCTGAGTCAGGATCTTGAACTGATTCGTGAATATGGCGTCGTTGTGCTTTCCTACACACATTGTTGCAGCGATTCCGTATTGACCTGTATTTCTCTTTATTAGAGTAACTAGGGTCTGACTTGTATCTTGATTTTGAACTATTTTCTTCTCAATGGTTTCTTTATATCATCATTTAACCAAGGAGAGGAGGATGCTTGACGCGTACAGGACGAACAGGTGCATGTTTATTGTATAATTGAATTAAGAAAGAGTTAAATAAAGCAACGTTCTAATCAACAACAGCCCGCATTAACAACTAAACTCAATTTAATTCCTCAGCGTCCTGCATAAGCTGATCTAAGTTTAGACTACTAAAATTGCGCTGAAATAAAATCTTGATTGACTTAGCTTTCAGGGGTCTAATTTTATAGGATAAGTATATAGCATCGTGATAAAGCATCTGCAGCACGCAGCCATGTTTTCAACATGGCCCAGTGAGGACACAAACATTAAGTCAAGAGAGAACAGTTTGGAAAAAAAAATGCGTAGCAGAAGAGGGAAGAAGTTTCAAATTTGCCGCCTCAATAATGGATTTAGCCGGGTTGATCTTAAATTATTTTTAGAGACGTATTAAAATCTCCGGTATTATGGAATGATCGTAAGATGGCGCTAGATCTTCAAGGAGTTTTTCTAAAATAGGAAAATAGTCAACAGTAGGAGAAGGGCTGTAAAAAACACCAATAAGCATTTTAGTATGTGAAGAACTTCAATGAAGAGGAATTCTGCATTGCATCAGACTGCAGCAAATTTGATAAGCGAATGATTGAGTAAGGTATATGGGATCGAAGATAAATAAGCTACCACCGCTCGATCAGTACGGTCGTTACGAATAAGGTGAAAGTCTGGAAGCGAGTAGGAAGTTGAGAAGGAATACAAGGTTTTAACCACGTTGAAACAAGCACAACGTGTAAATTTTACTATTAAAACTCGACAACAAATCGGGGTAATGTGCAGGAATACTTTGAGCGTTTATGTGAACAATGTTAAAGTTTTATCGACATCTGCAAAACAAGTGTCAAGTAATATTTAAAGGAGGAATGCTTTCGAAACTATCGTTGCTGCTCGACCCAATAGAAGTGGAATCAGAAGATAAGGGTTATACTAGCTATCATCATCTAGTAACATCATTATTTAAAATTAACATCAAAAACAATAAATAATACAAATTCTTAAAAATAAAAACAAACTTAAAAAAGTATATAAGGTATAAAAAAAAGTCATCAGTACCCACCAGCAGTTTGAATAGGAATTTCAAATAACTATAGAACTATAAATACGAAAGTAAGTAAAGAAGGCTAAAAGTAACAAAAATATAAAATAATGACAACAATAAGCAATAAACTCCAGGGACCTTCAATTGACTTATAGTGTAAATTATGAGAATAGATAAATAGATTAGACAAAATTTAACTTTCAGCTGTCATTTTGTACGTGATTATTCTGATCAAAATGATTTTACAAAAGTTAAGGTTCTATCATTATGTGGCCTTTGCCTATGAGAAACAACCATAAATTTAGAAACCTTTACGTCAAATGTCAATTTCAATCTCGAGCGAATAATAAAAACAACAACAATCAATTTCAACTTGTCTAGCATATTATTGATATTTTTAAAACTTTAGACTTTTAAAACATAAATAAAGATAGTAGTATTATTGTGATAAGTGAGGTAACAATTTGTTTAGAGACAGCAAGATGTATATGTCTAAGTGCAGAAGCTGAAACAAGTTAGCTAATATTTCACTGTAAAATTACGCAATGTAGAAGAACCCTGAACTTGGTTATGATTAATAACAATTAATGCTAATTTATGCTGCACTCTAAAGCTAAAAATCGTGCCATGCACTACATTTGTGAATAACACATCAAACAACAGTACTATAATCAATGTGTACAGAGGAAAATAATATTTCAGAACAAACTGTAATGCAAATAGGCAACATGAATTTACAGAAAAAGAGAAAAAGAATGTACTAACAAGAAAGCCAACATAGTCCATGTATAATATGTATGGATATTATGATGATTATTTTTGCCCGTCCTCTTAGATCTCGAAGCACTTTTATCATCATTACTTTTACACCGCCATAAACCACCAAAAATAACAAACACTGCCTATGCTGGTAGTCTATGTAGCTCCAGCTTACTATAATAGGCTGGTTAAGTTGTCCAGTTGGATAAAATACTCATAATAAATATAAATATCTTCACGAAATTCCCAATACAGGGGTAGCCAGAGGTCTAGTCTAGACAATTAAGTCGTTTCGACCCACTTTCCACCAAAGACACATTTGGGACAACGTGACAGGAGAGCTCGTCGCCGTCCATTATGTCCAAGCCAACAATATAAATCGTACGTAAGTTTTTGAAAACTTATAGGTCACCAAAAATAACAAACACTGCCTATGCTGGTAGTCTATGTAGCTCCAGCTTACTATAATAGGCTGGTTAAGTTGTCCAGTTGGATAAAATACTCATAATAAATATAAATATCTTCACGAAATTCCCAATACAGGGGTAGCCAGAGGTCTAGTCTAGACAATTAAGTCCGTTCACCCCACTTTCCACCGAAGATATTTTCGGGACAACGTGACAGGGGGTGGGCTGTCGCCGACGCGTTTGGTATCCAATTACTTTTGACCCACTCCTCTCAGTAATTGACAAACACTGCCTATGCTGGTAGTCTATGTAGCTCCAGCTTACTATAATAGGCTGGTTAAGTTGTCCAGTTGGATAAAATACTCATAATAAATATAAATATCTTCACGAAATTCCCAATACAGGGGTAGCCAGAGGTCTAGTCTAGACAATTAAGTCCGTTCACCCCACTTTCCACCGAAGATATTTTCGGGACAACGTGACAGGGGGTGGGCTGTCGCCGACGCGTTTGGTATCCAATTACTTTTGACCCACTCCTCTCAGTAATTGAGGTATTTTATAAAATAAATAAGTGTTCCATCCCACTGATCTTTAACTTCACAATTTCAATTTAACAATGAGATAAAGGGCGTCGCAAGCAAGGAGTTTTTGTAGTATCTCCGAATTCAAAGCAAATAAGTCCACGGCAGGTTACTTTTGTAAATTTTAAGCTTTAAAAACGCTTGTATTGTTAACCTTTCGAGACGAGATTTCTGGCAGCTTTCATCCACTCTTTGAAATAAAATATCACTTTAAAATGTAATTCTAACGGATATTGTAATACCTTTTAC